>CAIIXF020000369.1:2770-75832 GCA_903813345.2 Owenia fusiformis | reverse complement strand
ACCAAAGACTTCATCGAGGGACATATTTTTTCAGACAAAGTGCCCCAAGACAGCCCCCAGATATAATATCAATGGAAAGAGCAAAATTAGTAGAATTCCAAAGATTGTTCATTTAGCTGATAGCTTTCCTCTTTTAATTGTCATAGTCCACTGAAATCATGGTATTGGCCTACATGTAACTTTCCCCATCGTTTCGCGATAAATTCGCTTATGATTTTCAAAAGTTTAATTTTCCAAATAAATTCACCCAGACCTCCCCATATATGGTTCTTATATCACCTCAGACTATTAATTTGACTGAAAGATTTCCTCTTTTAATTGTCAAAGTCAACTGAAATCATGGTATTGCCCCTACTTTCCCCTTGCGTCATGATAAATCGCCTACGACATTTCAAAGTTTCATTATCCAAATAAATTGATTCAGACATCCCCCAGATATGGTTCATATATCATCAGCAAATTGAGATCACCTTTGACTATTCATTTGACTGATAAGTTTCCTCTTTTAATTTTAATAGTCTACTGAAATGATATAAGGAAGGCATCATTGCTCAACATTGTACAGAAATGTTGTACATTAGATGTGTTTTTTACGTAAATTGCGGTTGAAAGGTGGGTAAATCACATTTTCTTCGTATTTTTTTCATTTTTTCCAATTCGAGTCAGAATTTACCAATCGATGAATCATATTTACAGGGTTTGGCGACTAGTATTCGAGTCCACGAGTCAATCATTGCTCCACTACTGAAATCATTGTATTGGCTCAAATTTTCCCTGGTGTTGTGGAAAATTGCTTCATCATACAAATAAATTGATCCAAATGTTACCCTGACATGATTAACGTCATGTATAAGTATTACTGGAAAGGGCAAACTTAGTTGATCACAAAAGACTATCTGATTACTGTGTTTTTGAAACTTTGCCATTTTGAAATTTTTTGGCTATTAATTTTCTTATTCAAAATTTCATTTTCATTGGTTCGTGACTTTTCAAAAAATGTCCAGCCTTGCTCTTTAAATAACCCAAATCAATGCATTTCAACTTTCTCAATGATCATTAAAATAAATTTCTTTCAGTTGCAGAGTGAGAAAGTAGCAACCAGGCCTCTTGTTCCTGCTGACTGTACCTGTAAATGATGCTAACTGGAAGGCAATGATACTGATCTGCCATGTTGCAGTAACATGTGATTCCTGAGGTATGTGTACAATGTTAAATAGTGATATACAATAACACTGCCTTACAATATTAAAAGATTAGGGTATACTGTTAGTAACTCATTTGCCCAAGCCTAATAAAATAAATCTCCTAATGTACAGTTTGGTGTTATCATGACACCACATTTAACACTGATTCAAGAACTAGATTCTAAAATGCTTTTATATTTTCTGAACAAGATCTTTTATTGTGGTTGCAGGAGTCAACATCCTGGAGTCCATTGCATTGAGCCCTATGGCTCTTTTCTACAATATGATATGATCTGACCTGCTGCAATTTCATGATACTGTATTACAAACAATCTTTGAGGTATGTATATGATATGTATTAAATTAAAACATAGAATACATGATGATATGTCAATGCATGCATGATACAGGTATGAGTTCTTATACAGTGTGGTCCAGAAACTCTTTCCTTTTAATGCTGTGACTTCAAATTCCGGGCTTCAATTCTGCAGCTGCTTGGGTCTAGGTGTCTTGAAGTCCTTCAGCACACATAGTTAATTTAAACCAAGTTTTATAGAACGTTTAAGACATTCTAAAATATCTTTGATTATTTCTCATGACAGTTACTATACTGAGATATCATTTGTATTATTAAAAGTGCTTACAAGACTTAAATATCAAATTTACGTAGTATACAGTAGTGGTGCAACTCGAATGCCAGTACTCGCCACTCACTCGTTGAACCTGTCCAAGATAGTTACTCGAGTACGTTTTTTCAAACTCGAGTAGGCATGTTTTATTATGAAGTGTTTTAAACCCCGGGAATGATGATTTTTTTTGTATGCACTGAACGAAACAAAGTATCGATTCCGGAAACAAAATGAAAATATTTAAAAGCAAACAAACAAACACAATTATGGCATGAATAACTACATTTATTTTCACTAAATTGATACAAACTATATATAACATCAATAACATTTAGAAGCAACGAAGAAATTGTATCTATTTGGTCTTCAAACAGTCGACTAGGTGAGTTTTTTATTTTTTTAAAATTTTTCCCTCATTTTTGCGAGTGGTACTCGATTACAGTGGCATTTTCACACTTTCTACTCGAGTAGCATTTTTCTTGCGAGTTGCAACACTAGTATACAGATCATGATGACCTTGACAAACCAAAACTAATTATACATACATATTTTTATCATTAAATTTTCACAAATAATCATTTTTTCATTTTCTGAATTTTTGTGGACTGAACTGCAAGTATAAGGAAAATTGAATAAATAGAAAAATGTTCCAATTTTTATTGGCCCACCCTGTAGCTTCATTTGGTTGAAAGACATAATATGAGCCATAAAATGTTCATAATTTTCATTTTAATCATGATTATTTGTAATTGATAGAGAAAATGAGCTAGTATGTATTTTCTAATACTAATGCTGTAATGAAACTTATATTTTCAGTCATGATTGCATCTTTGAACGTTGGATGAGACTGCTACAGGGGAATGCCCATATTTTGGAACTACATCTTGCAGCCCTGGTCTACAATAATTAGTACATTTCTAACTAGGCTAGTTATCCCATCTAACAAAGTTCGGAGGGATATAGGGAATGCCTCCATCCGTCCGTCTGTACGTACGTACGTATTAAAGAAGCACATGGCAGCCATCTTGAAAAATGGCTGCATTTACTCGTTATTTTACAATTTTTGCTGTAACTCCAAAAGTAGTGGAGCGATTTTGTTCATATTTGGTATGTGAATACTATAAGCATGGCACACTGTCTAATGACACTTTTGGTAGAAGGTGGCCATTTTGAAAAATGGCTTCCGTTTTTTTGCTATATACTTTGTTTGTAAAAATGCCAGCCATGGCTGTTCGATGGGATTTGATATGCTTTGGCGTTGCTGTTGTCTAGTTCTCCATGCAGTGGCGTAGCTACGTGTACGCCAAGTACGCCGAGGCGTACTCTCAAATTTTAAGGAAAAATAAAATTTACCTGATTAATTGTGATGAAAAATAAATATTTCACCAAGAGATAGAATCGATAGGAGACTAATCAACAGACCCCCCAGCCTCTTTACCCCGATGTCTACACGTGTTTGGTCCAGCTGCTAACATTGCCAGTATCCACTTGCGTGGCTGAACGAAGCTTTAGCAGTTTGAAACGCATTAAGTCATACTTGCGTTCCACAATGAACGAGGAAAGACCTTCTTCCTTTGCCATGATACATATCCATAGGGAACAGGATATAAACATGGATACTGTTATTGACATGTTCGCAAATGCAAAAAACAGAAAGATAGAATTTATTCTATAGAATCACGTACAGATTGTTAAGATCCGAAATGGAGTTGAGACGGTCGTGTAACTGTTCTTTTATTGTTAATCATCTTGTGAGCTAGATAAAAACAAACACAGAAAAATAATAATATTTCATGGAGAATGACCACAAAAGCTTAAAACAATGAGCCTCATACATACAGTTTTAGGTAGCCTAAAAAATAAAATCGCCTTGATAGACGGCTTCGATCGCCGATGGCATAATTATATAGCATCTGTCTATTTTGTTTCCCGAATATTTACAGTTAATTCAATCCCCTTAAAAGCTATGTCAAAATGATCAAACAATACATATTTCCTTCATTGTTTAGTGTGTCCCCTATCTTCTGAACACCCGGGATCTTCCTATTTTATGGAACCATCGTTTTGTTAATTTTGATAAAACTGGGAAATCATACGGGCGTACACTCGCAAAATGGGCTAGCTACGCCTCTGCCATGTATTACTTCAAACAGAAATTACATTTCCTGGAATCCTGAGTCTTATAATGCCTAAGAACAGTAATATTTATATAAAAGCTGGTGAAGCGGATATCACAAGGAATTACCACAGTATTGTTTTTAAACAGAAAGTAACAAGGAACATCCTTTAAGAGAACACAAAAATCATGAATTGCTTGATAGCCTACTGAATAGGATGAACAAAATTTGTAGATGTTTTTCTTTAATTTTCTTCAACCCTGCATACATATAATGCTATTTAATTGTTTACAGGTCACAGCACATTCTGCTCTTATTCCTATCAGCTTCATATCAGCATCTACCTGCTACACATTGGATGTTTGTGGATTAAAAACATGTCACCAAGAATCTTAAAGTAGGACTTCAAAACAACATTATTTAAGAATGTGATAGATCTTGTCAAAAAGATAGTATCTTAATTACATTGAGTACAAACTGATAAAGATTATACAACAGCCTAAGCAAATGTGCTTTTTACATTCTACAGGGACTTTAATTAAGCCACCTCCAGAAGGTACAAGATTTGATGCTTCCCACCTTGCACCTCACAGTGTGATCTTAGTGTAGTTTCAGTTGTATTTGATGACAATTGTAGTCTTAAAATGAAATAAATGATTGATGATTTCCCTGATATGTCTGTATGTACATGTCTTGAGTCAGTGCTATCCAGTGAGCCTTTTTTAGCATTACTTTGCCTCGTTTTTTTTAGATTAAAAGACCAAATTATCATTGGCATTACATTTTCAAAATTTGGGCCCAATCTGGGGTTTTGGGCGCCCAAATATCAGACAGATTGAAGGGGTGATTGTCTGCAAAATTATTTATCCCGAAGCAGGCCCATAGCCAGGGATTGCCAGGGGGGTCATTTTTTGAATAATTCAATCAGTGGGGGGGGGGGTTCACTTATAACAATTTTGCCCAAAAATGCCCAAAATTACTTCAAAGTGCTCAGAATGTTGAAAAGGTGCATGATGTTGAAAGAACTTTTGGCCAGGGGGTGACACTGCCCAGGCCCATGGCACGGGAAGGGGTCGAACTCCCCCCCCCCCCCCCAGCCAAAAACTCTTTCAAATTCATGCACTTTTTCTCCACTTTGAGCGAAAGTTGTCAATAGGGAACCCCCTGGAATATTTAGAAAGTGAACCCCCTCCGCCCTTAGGAAAGGCTGGCTACGGCCCCCTGCCCGTTAATGAGATATAGGGTAAACTCTTAAAATGGTCAACTATGGGAACCACGTCCACAGTTTCCAACCTGTACAATTCATTCATTCCCGGTAAAAACTAACGCACTAGCTAGGCGAAAATGCGAATAATGGACAACTCTATCGTAAAAACGAACCTGACCTGACATGGGGGGGGGGGGGGTGTAAGGAGTGGCCACTCCGCTAGAAAATGTTACACTTTTGAAATGCTATTTGGTGAACATGAAATTCAGAATTTTTCAATTGTTTTGTTGGGGATGTGACGGGTGGCCAACTCTCCTAGATAATTTTAAGATGATATTTGGTGCTTCAGTTCTGGGCACTTTAAAGTGAGTCACTAAAAAGTTATATTATGTATAACATGTATGTACATGTTTGATCAATTTTTTGTTGTTACAATTATGACCTTTGCACGGATGATCCCTTGAAGTGTTATGTAATTCGACGATAAGGTAGCGCTAGCATCTTATATCGTCTGTGGTTCATTGGATGAGATGCTAACATTGACCTTGGGGAAGATGGTTAGCACTCAACTAACGTGTAAAGTGTGTTTTATATATTGTATATATTTTTTTTCTATGTTCATTTAACATTAATGTTATATCAGCATTATTTCCATTGTACACTGTATACACGTATCTCATTTTTAAGGGCAATAAAGATATACATGCACAAATACATACATACATAAGCATAAGATATTGAAGTTTTATAATATGTGTGATTGATTTGGTTTTTCAGACATTACAATTTTCAATATTTTCTAAGTCGATACCCAGATTCATTCCCAGTCTCATCCGTTGTTTTCTAAAGTATAATATGGGGAAAAGCCACAGAGCAAGTTAACAGATATAATTACAGTAGAATCTGTATATCTGAACACCTGGCTTATCCGAACACCACACAATCTGAACACATTTTCGGTCCCATTTTTTCCTCCTATCGACTACAAAGTTAAAAAATTTAAATGTTAACACCTCTCAGTCTCAGTTTAGACAGTGAAAATTCATATTTGAAAAATTAACCAGTCTAATCTGAACACTTTTCATAAAATTTCACACGTTTCATACAAAATTGCTCAAATATTGTTATGATACCAGAACGTTGGGGAAAAAATTTGAATGGTCTTGATTATAGCCTGATAGGGCTTTCTAGCATTCCTAGATTCCTAATCTTATCTAATTTCTGTAAAGCTATGTGGTCAGATAATCTACAAGTATGTACCGAGAATGTGTTCACATTTCTTCAGAATCCGAAATCACGCGAATGCAAAAACATAGTTTGTGGAACACTTCCTAATCTGAACGCTTAAAGCGAGGCTCAAAGGCGTTCGGATAAGACTAGGATTTAGTTTTAGTTTGAAATCGCCATTATTTGTATTTAGATTTTAACAATCACACGAGGGGAAAGATTACCCGCGTATATACAACCTACCGCCGAGTAAGACCATATACCGGCAATCCAATGTTTGATAAACTACATCGCATAGGAAAATGGACAATAAAGTTTATATCGGACCTCTATCAATTTCCTTGGATGGTTAGAATCGCTACTAAGATGTTCTAGCAGGCGGAATTGGCCTAGAATTATAGTCGAAATATATTTTTATGTACAAATTAAGAGATAAGTAAAGCCCGGCATACACCAATGGGGCAAAGTCCCACTTGCCCTATCGAGTCCCATCTTGCCCCATCGAATCCCAATTTGCCCCATCGAATCCAACGAAGTCCCATGGGACCTTGATGACTTTGCCCCATCGTGCCCCATGGAGTCCCATTGTGGTTCATTGGATGAGATGCTAACATTGACCTTGGGGAAGATGGTTAGCACTCAACTAACGTGTAAAGTGTGTTTTATATATTGTATATATTTTTTTTCTATGTTCATTTAACATTAATGTTATATCAGCATTATTTCCATTGTACACTGTATACACGTATCTCATTTTTTAAGGGCAATAAAGATATACATGCACAAATACATACATACATAAGATATTGAAGTTTTATAATATGTGTGATTGATTTGGTTTTTCAGACATTACAATTTTCAATATTTTCTAAGTCGATACCCAGATTCATTCCCAGTCTCATCCGTTGTTTTCTAAAGTATAATATGGGGAAAAGCCACAGAGCAAGTTAACAGATATAATTACAGTAGAATCTGTATATCTGAACACCTGGCTTATCCGAACACCACACAATCTGAACACATTTTCGGTCCCATTTTTTCCTCCTATCGACTACAAAGTTAAAAAATTTAAATGTTAACACCTCTCAGTCTCAGTTTAGACAGTGAAAATTCATATTTGAAAAATTAACCAGTCTTATCTGAACACTTTTCATAAAATTTCACACGTTTCATACAAAATTGCTCAAATATTGTTATGATACCAGAACGTTGGGGAAAAAATTTGAATGGTCTTGATTATAGCCTGATAGGGCTTTCTAGCATTCCTAGATTCCTTCGAATCTTATCTAGCTAATTTCTGTAAAGCTATGTGGTCAGATAATCTACAAGTATGTACCGAGAATGTGTTCACATTTCTTCAGAATCCGAAATCACGCGAATGCAAAAACATAGTTTGTGGAACACTTCCTAATCTGAACGCTTAAAGCGAGGCTCAAAGGCGTTCGGATAAGACTAGGATTTAGTTTTAGTTTGAAATCGCCATTATTTGTATTTAGATTTTAACAATCACACGAGGGGAAAGATTACCCGCGTATATACAACCTACCGCCGAGTAAGACCATATACCGGCAATCCAATGTTTGATAAACTACATCGCATAGGAAAATGGACAATAAAGTTTATATCGGACCTCTATCAATTTCCTTGGATGGTTAGAATCGCTACTAAGATGTTCTAGCAGGCGGAATTGGCCTAGAATTATAGTCGAAATATATTTTTATGTACAAATTAAGAGATAAGTAAAGCCCGGCATACACCAATGGGGCAAAGTCCCACTTGCCCTATCGAGTCCCATCTTGCCCCATCGAATCCCAATTTGCCCCATCGAATCCCACGAAGTCCCATGGGACCTTGATGACTTTGCCCCATCGTGCCCCATGGAGTCCCATTGAGCCCCATGGAGTCCCATCAAATCCCACCGTGCCCCATTGGTGTATGTCGGGCTTCACACAACACGTCATATGATCGAAAATTCCACGATGCCCCATAGAAAGAATGAACATGTTCATTCTCGATGGAACTCCATGGGACTCTGTGGGATTTTGCCCCATCGAGTCCCACCGAGTCCCATCGAGTCCCACGTGGGACTTCATGGGACCTCGTGGGACTCGATGGGGCAAGATGGGGCAAAATCCCACGGATCCCAAAATCCCAAAAGGTCCCACGAGGTCCCACGCAATGTTAAGTCTATGGAGGTCCCGACTTGCCCCATTGGTGTATACCGGGCTTAAAACGTATAATGGTTTTCGTTTTTTTCTCATTCATATTCGCTTTAATTGATAACGAGACATACATAAGACATACATGTACCTGGGTCGGTAAAATGCATGTCATATGCATAATATATTAAGTGTCAAATTATTAGGTCAAAATAGCACTTTTGAACAGCAAAATCTTCACATAAACTTTGTCCTAAAAGATCCGATGTTATCGGACATCGGACCAGATGTGATCGATGAGTAATATAACTAGATTTTGGAAATTGAACGAAGTTCAATTTCAGACTCCAGATCTAGACTTTTTTTAGCCGAGTCATCCAGAATAAGCCGAGTCATCCAGAATAAGCTGAGTCATCTAGAAAGAGATGGATAAATAAAATAGGAAGGTAGGATAGGATAGAATAGGAAAGAACGATAGGATAGAATAAGAAAGAAGGATAGGATAGAATAGAATAGGAAGAAAGGATAGGATAGGATAGGATAGGAAGGAAAAGATATGAAGGAAGGATAGATAGGAAGGATAGGGTAGGATGAGATAGGAAGGATGGATGAATTTTTCAATATTTTCTTCTCTACTCTTGACTTTCTATCAGGATACCATCAGATCGATTTTTCTCGAAATTTCAAAACGCTTTCACTTCCGAACCGGAAGTCGGATCGAAATTTGGTTTTCAGATTCGGATTCCTGACAAAATTCTACCCCTAATTCATAACTCATACGTTAAATTTGGAGATTTTTTATTTTGACCTACTTTTCGGACACGCCATAACTTCCGAACCGGAAGTCGGATTGAAATTTGGTTTGCAGATTCAGATTCCTGACAGAATTCTTCCCTTAATTCATAACTCATATATTCAATTTGGAGAACTTTTTATTTTGACCTACTTTTCGGACACCATATCTCAAAAGTGGGTCAAAATACTTTCTGACGGCAAAAGGCTAACACTATTAGCATATTCTTGGCTACATGTATACAGAATTTCGAAGAATATAATTAAAGTGTAGTGTCAGAATCGAAAAAATAAGGAAAACCTATGAATTTGACCTAGATTTTGACCTAGGCATTTCGGTGTCCAAATTGTGAAGCTAGATGGCTTTTGAGGTCCCCTTCTTTTAAAGGCTTTGATTATATGAAGCTGAACTCAGTCTATATTCCGTATTTTTCACTTCAAAAAAATATTTTTTCCCATTGACTTAACATGGGCACCAAATTTAGCGATTTTTGAGTTTTCAAAACGCCATAACTTCCGAACTGGAAGTCAGATCCAAATTTCGTTTTTAGATTCGGAATCCTGAGAAAATTTCCTATAAGACTAATACCCTTAACATTTGATTCGGAGAACTTTGTTTTGGACCTCGTTTTCGGACACTGATATCTCGAAATCGGTTTGAGATATCAAAAAACTAAATCGACCCTAGGTTTCCTACTTTTTTATAAGGAACACAATGAAAAAAAACCGGATCAAAAATATTGAAGGACGACCGAGAAAATCGAAAAAAGTGACAAAGTACTGGATTTGACCTAGTTCTTGACCTTTGACCTAGATAAAAATTTGACCCAATTTCCGAGGAACTAGATTCTGAACCTGAATTGACCAACTGATTGACTTACCTGAAGACCCTATGGTTATTGAGAAAACGTGCCTGGAATAATAACTAGATTTTGGAAATTGAACGAGTTCAATTTCAGACTCCAGATCTAGACGTTTTTTTAGCCGAGTCATCCAGAATTAGCCAAGTCATCCAAAATAATCTAAGTCATCCAGCAAAAGATCGATGGATGGATGGATGGATGAAAAAGGAAGGAATGATAGGATAGAATAGGAAGGAACGATAGGATAGAATAGGAAAGAAGGATAGAATAGAATAGAAAGAAGGGATAGAATAGGAAGGATAGGAAGGAGAGGATACGAAGCAAGGGTAGATAGGAAGGATAGGATAGGATCAGAAAGGAAGGATGGATGCATTTTTCAATATTTTCTTCTCTACTCTTGACTTTCTATCAGGATACCATCAGATCGATTTTTCTTGAAATTTCAAAACGCCATAACTTCTGGACCGGAAGTAGGATCGAAATTTGATTTGCAGATTCGGATTCCTGACAAAATTCTACCCCTAATTCATAACTCATACGTTAAATTTTGCGAATTTTTATTTTGACCTACTTTTCGGACACGCCATAATTTCGGAACCAGAAGTCGAATCGAAATTTGGTTTCCAGATTTGGATTTCTGAGAAAATTCTATTATTAATTCATGACTCAAACGTTAAATTTGGAGAACTTTTTATTTTGACCTACTTTTCGGACACCGTATCTCAAAAGTGGGTCAAAATACTTTCTGACGGCAAAAGGCTAACGCTATTAGCACACTCTTGGCTACATGTATACACAATTTCGAGGAATATAATTAAAGTGTAGTGTCAGAATCGCAAAAATAAGGATAAACTATGAATTTGACCTAGATTTTGACCTAGGGATTTTGGTGTCCAAATTTTGAAGTTAGGTAGCCTTCGATGTTCCCTTCTTTCATAGGCTATCATTATTTTAAGCTGTACTTAGTCTATATCTCGTATTTTACACTTCAAAAAAATCTTTTTTCCCATTGACATAACATGGGGCACCAAATTTAGCGATTTTTGAGCTTTCAAAATGTCATAACTTCCGAACTGGATGTCAGATCGAAATTTGGTTTGCAGATTCGGATTCCTGAGAAAATTCTATACTTAGTTCATATCTCACACCTTAAATTTGGAGAATTCTTTATTTTGACCTACTTTTCGGACACCATATCTCAAAAGTGGGGCAAAATACTTTCTGACGGCAAAAGGCTTACACTATTAGTACACTCTTGGCTACATGCATACAAAATTTCGAAGAATATAATTAATCTGTAGTGTCAGAATAGCAAAAATAAGAAAAAACTTTGAATTTGACCTAGATTTTGACCTATGCATTTTGGTGTCCCAATTTTGAAGCTAGATGGCTTTTAAGGTCCCATTCTTTTAAAAGCTTTCATTATATTTAGCTGAACTCAGTCTATATTTCGTATTTTCCACTTCAAAAAAATCTTTTTTCCCATTGACTTAACATGGGCACCAAATTTAGCGATTTTTGAGCTTTCAAAACGGCATAACTTCCGAACCGGAAGTCTGATCCGAATTTAGTTTTCAGATTCAGAATCCTGAGGAAATTTCCTATAAGACTAATATCCTGGACATTTGATTCGGAGAACTTTTTTTTGGACCTCGTTTTCGGACACTGATATCTCGAAATCGGTTTGAGATATCAAAAAACTAAATCGACCCTAGGTTTCCTAGTTTTTTATAAGGAACACAATGAAAAAAACCCGGATCGAAAATATTGAAGGACGACCGAGAAAATCGAAAAAAGTGACAAAGTACTGGATTTGACCTAGTTCTTGACCTTTGACCTAGATAAAAATTTGACCCAATTTCCGAGGAACTAGATTCTGGACCTAAATTGACCAAATGACTGACTTTACTGAAAACCTTAGGGTTATTGAGAAAACTGGGTTAGAATAATAATAAGAAGAAGAAGAATAAGAAAACTGACGAAAACAATAGACTCCAGATCTGGAGTCTAATAATAAGAAAACTGACGAAAACAATAGACTCCAGATTTAATCTGGAGTCTAATAACTAGATTTTGGAAATTGAACGAAGTTCAATTTCAGACTCCAGATCTAGACTTTTTTTAGCCGAGTCATCCAGAATAAGCCAAGTCATCCAGAATAAGCTGAGTCATCTACAAAGAGATTGATAAATAAAATAGGAAGGTAGGATAGGATAGAATAGGAAAGAAGGATAGGATAGAATAAGAAAGAAGGATAGGATAGAATAGAATAGGAAGAAAGGATAGGATAGGAAGGATAGGAAGGAAAAGATACGAAGAAAGGATAGAAAAGATACGAAGAAAGGATAGAAAGGAAGGATAGGATAAGATCAGATAGGAAGGATGGATGAATTTTTCAACATTTTCTTCTCTACTCTTGACTTTCTATCAGGATACCATCAGATCGATTTTCCGAAATTTCAAAACGCCATAACTTCCGAACCGGAAGTCGGATCGAAATTCGATTGAAAGATTCGGATTGTTGACAAAATTCTACCCCTAATTCATAACTCATACGTTAAATTTGGAGCTTTTTTATTTTGACCTACTTTTTGGACACGCCATAACTTCCGAACCGGAAGTCGGATCGAAATTTGGTTTGCAGATTCGAATTCCTGACAGAATTCTACCCTTAATTCATAACTCATATATTAAATTTGGAGAACTTTTTATTTTGACCTACTTTTCGGACACCATATCTCAAAAGTGGGTCAAAATACTTTCTGACGGCAAAAGGCTAACACTATTAGCATATTCTTGGCTACATGTATACACAATTTCGAAGAATATAATTAGAGTGTAGTGTCAGAATCGAAAAAATAAGGAAAACCTATGAATTTGACCTAGATTTTGACCTAGGCATTTCGGTGTCCAAATTTTAAAGCTAGATGGCTTTTGAGGTCCCCTTCTTTTAAAGGCTTTGATTATATGAAGCTGAACTCAGTCTTTTTTCCGTATTTTTCACTTCAAAAACATATTTTTTCCCATTGACTTAACATGGGCACAAAATTTAGCAATTTTTGAGTTTTCAAAACGCCATAACTTCCGAACCGGAAGTCTGATCGAAATTTCCTTTTCAGATTCTGAATCCTGAGAAAATCTCCTATAAGATCAATATCCTGGACATTTGATTCGGAGAACTTTTTTTTGGACCTCGTTTTCGGACACTGATATCTCGAAATCGGTTTGAGATATCAAAAAACTAAATCGACCCTAGATTTCCTACTTTTTTATAAGGAACACAATGAAAAAAACCCGGATCGAAAATATTGAAGGACGACCGAGAAAATCGAAAAAAGTGACAAAGTACTGGATTTGACCTAGTTCTTGACTTTTGACCTAGATAAAAATTTGACCCAATTTCCGAGGAACTAGATTCTGGACCTAAATTGACCAAATGACTGACTTTACTGAAAACCTTACGGTTATTGAGAAAACTTGCTTAGAATAATAATAATAACTAGATTT
Organism: Owenia fusiformis; assembly: GCA_903813345.2. Lineage (NCBI taxonomy): Eukaryota > Metazoa > Annelida > Polychaeta > Sabellida > Oweniidae > Owenia > Owenia fusiformis. Next base: position 62,147 of record CAIIXF020000369.1, on the reverse strand, counting down.
TGGAAATTGAACGAGTTCAATTTCAGACTCCAGATCTAGACTTTTTTTAGCCGAGTAATCCTGAATAAGCCAAGTCATCCAAAATAAGCTAAGTCATCCAGCAAAAGATGGATGGATGGATGAAAAAGGAAGGAAGGATAGGATAGAATAGGAAGGAACGATAGGATAGAATAGGAAAGAAGGATAGAATAGAATAGGAAGACGGGATAGAATAGGAAGGATAGGAAGGAGAGGATACGAAGCAAGGGTAGATAGGAAGGATAGGATAGGATCAGAAAGGAAGGATGGATGCATTTTTCAATATTTTCTTCTCTACTCTTGACTTTCTATCAGGATACCATCAGATCGATTTTTCTTGAAATTTCAAAACGCCAGAACTTCCGAACCGGAAGATGGATTGAAATTTGATTTGCAGATTCGGATTCCTGACAAAATTCTACCCCTAATTCATAACTCATACATTAAATTTGGCGAATTTCTATTTTGACCTACTTTTCGGACACGCCATAACTTCGGAACCGGAAGTCGAATCGAAATTTTGTTTGCAGATTTGGATTTCTGAGAAAATTCTATTCTTAATTCATAACTCAAACGTTAAATTTGGAGAACTTTTTATTTTGACCTACTTTTCGGACACCGTATCTCAAAAGTGGGTCAAAATACTTTCTGACGGCAAAGGGCTAACGCTATAAGCACACTCTTGGCTACATGTATACACAATTCCGAGGAATATAATTAAAGTGTAGTGTCAGAATCGCAAAAATAAGGATAAACTATGAATTTGACCTAGATTTTGACCTAGGGATTTTGGTGTCCAAATTTTGAAGTTAGGTAGCCTTCGAGGTTCCCTTCTTTCATAGGCTTTCATTATTTTAAGCTATACTTAGTCTATATCTCGTATTTTACACTTCAAAAAAATCTTTTTTCCCATTGACATAACATGGGGCACCAAATTTAGCGATTTTTAAACTTTCAAAATGTCATAACTTCCGAACTGGAAGTCGGATCGAAATTTGGTTTGCAGATACGGATTCCTGAGAAAATTCTATACTTAGTTCATAACTCACACGTTAAATTTGGAGAATTTTTTATTTTGACCTACTTTTCGGACACCATATCTCAAAAGTGGCGCAAAATACTTTCTGACGGCAAAAGGCTTACACTATTAGCACACTCTTGGCTACATGCATACAAAATTTCGAAGAATATAATTAATCTGTAGTGTCAGAATAGCAAAAATAAGGAAACCTTTGAATTTGACCTAGATTTTGACCTAGGCATTTTGGTGTCCACATTTTGAAGCTAGATGGCTTTTGAGGTCCCATTCTTTTAAAAGCTTTCATTATATTTAGCTGAACTCAGTCTATATTTCGTATTTTTCACTTCAAAAAAATATTTTTTCCCATTGACTTAACATGGGCACCAAATGTAGCGATTTTTGAGCTTTCAAAACGCCATAACTTCCGAACCGGAAGTCTGATTCGAATTTGGTTTTCAGATTCGGAATCCTGAGAAAATTTCCTATAAGACTCATATCCTGGACATTTGATTCGGAGAACTTCTGTTTGGACCTCGTTTTCGGACACTGATATCTCGAAATCGGTTTGAGATATCAAAAAACTAAATCGACCCTATGTTTTCTACTTTTTTATAAGGAACACAATGAAAAAAAACCGGATCGAAAATATTAAAGGACGACCGAGAAAATCGAAAAAAGTGACAAAGTACTGGATTTGACCTAGTTCTTGACCTTTGACCTAGATAAAAATTTGACCCAATTTCCGAGGAACTAGATTCTGGACCTAAATTGACCAAATGACTGACTTGACTGAAAATTTTATGGTTATTGAGAAAACTGGTTTAGAATAATAACTAGATTTTGGAAATTGAACGAAGTTCAATTTCAGACTCCAGATCTAGACTTTTTTTAGCCGAGTCATCCAGAATAAGCCGAGTCATCCAGTATAAGCTGAGTCATCTAGAAAGAGATGGATAAATAAAAAAGGAAGGTAGGATAGGATAGAATAAGAAAGAACGATAGGATAGAATAAGAAAGAAGGATAGGATAGAATAGAATAGGAAGAAAGGATAGGATAGGATAGGAAGGATAGGAAGGAAAAGATATGAAGAAAGGAAAGATAGGAAGGATAGGATAGGATGAGATAGGAAGGATGGATGAATTTTTCAATATTTTCTTCTCTACTCTTGACTTTCTATCAGGATACCATCAGATCGATTTTTCTCGAAATTTCAAAACGCTATAACTTGGTTTGCAGATTCGGATTCCTGACAAAATTCTACCCCTAATTCATAACACATACGTTAAATTTGGAGATTTTTTATTTTGACCTACTTTTCGGACACGCCATAACTTCCGAACCGGAAGTCGGATCGAAATTTGGTTTGCAGATCCGGATTCCTGACTGAATTATACCCCTAATTCATAACTCATACGTTAAATTTGGAGATTTTTTATTTTGACCTACTTTTCGGACACGCCATAACTTCCGAACCGGAAGTTGGATCGAAATTTAGTTTGCAATTCCGGATTCCTGACAAAATTCTACCCCTAATTCATAACTCATACGTTAAATTTGGAGATTTTTTATTTTGACCTACTTTTCTGACATGCCATAACTTCCGAACCGGAAGTCGGATCGAAATTTGGTTTGCAGATCCGGATTCCTGAGAAAATTCTATACCTAATTCATAACTCATACGTTAAATTTGGAGATTTTTTATTTTGATCTACTTTTCGGACACGCCATAACTTCCGAACCGGAAGTCGGATCGAAATTTGATTTGCAGATTCGGATTCCTGACAAAATTCTACCCCTAATTCATAACTCATACGTTAAATTTGGCGAATTTTTATTTTGACCTACTTTTCGGACACGCCATAACTTCGGAACCGGAAGTCGAATTGAAATTTGGTTTGCAGATTCGGATTTCTGAGAAGATTCTATTCTTAATTCATAACTCAAACGTTAAATTTGGAGAACTTTTTATTTTGACCTACTTTTCGGACACCATATCTCAAAAGTGGGTCAAAATACTTTCTGACGGCAAAAGGCTAACACTATTAGCGTACTCTTGGCTACATGTATACAAAATTTCGAAGAATATAATTAATCTGTAGTGTCAGAATCGCAAAAATAAGGAAAAACTTTAAATTTGACCTAGATTTTGACCTAGGCATTTTGGTGTCCAAATTTTGAAGCTAGATGGCTTTTGAGGTCCCATTCTTTTAAAAGCTTTCATTATATTTAGCTAAACTCAGTCTATATTTCATATTTTTTACTTCAAAAAAATCTTTTTTCCCATTGACTTAACATGGGCACCAAATTTAGCGATTTTTGAGCTTTAAAAACGCCATAACTTCTGAACCGGAAGTCCGATCTAAATTTGGTTTTCAGATTCGGAATCCTGAGAAAATTTCCTATATGACTAATATCCTGGACATTTGATTCGGAGAACTTTTTTTTGGACCTTGTTTTCGGACACTGATATCTCGAAATCGGTTTGAGATATCAAAAAACTAAATCGACCCTAGGTTTTCTACTTTTTTATAAGGAACACAATGAAAAAAACCCGGATCAAAAATATTGAAGGACGACCGAGAAAATCGAAAAAAGTGGCAAAGTACTGGATTTGACCTAGTTCTTGACCTTTGACCTAGCTAAAAATTTGACCCAATTTCCGAGGAACTAGATTCTGGACCTAAATTGACCAAATGACTGACTTTACTGAAAACCTTATGGTTATTGAGAAAACTGGTTTAGAATAATAAGAATAACTAGACATGTAAATTGAACAAGTTCAATTTAAGACTCCAGATTTAAGACTTGTTTTAAGCTGAGTCATCCAATTACTTGTAAGCTGAGTCATTCACTATAAGCTGAGTCAGCTAGAATATAGACATTTAGACAACTCTTAAGAATGTTATCTTCGACTCCATATGCATGACATGGGGATATCATCATATCGACTTTTCGAGACTTCAAACCGCTATAACTATCTAACCAGAAGTTTGATCGAAAATTGCTTTGCAGATTCGGATTCCTGAGAAAATTCTACCCTTAATTCATAACTCATAAGTTAAATTATGAGAAATTTTTATTTAGACCTACTTTACGGACACCATATCTCAAAAGTGGGTCAAAATACTTCCTGACGGCAAAAGGCTAACACTATTAGCACACTCTTTGCTACCTGTATACAAAATTTTGAAGCAAATCCTAAAAGTGTAGTGCCAGAATCGCAAAAATAAGGAAAAACTATGAATTTGACCTAGATTTTGACCTAGGCATTTTGGTGTCCAAATATTGAAACTAGGTAGCTTTTGAGGTCCCCTTCTTTTATAGGAATTCATTATCTTAAGCTGTACTCAATCTATATCTCGTATTTTACACTTCAAAAAAATATTTTTTCCTTGACTTTCTATCAGGATAACATCAGATCGATTTTTCTCGAAATTTCAAAACGCCATAACTTTCAAACCGGAAGTCGAATCGAAATTTGATTTAAAGATTCGGATTCCTGACAAAATTCTACCCCTTATTCATAACTCATACGTTAAATTTGGCGAATTTTTATTTTGACCTACTTTTCGGACACGCCATAACTTTGGAACCGGTAGTCGGATCGAAATTTGGTTTGCAGATTCGGATTCCTGAGAAAATTCTACTTTTAATTCATAACTCATATGTAAAATTTGGAAATTTTTTTATTTTGACCTACATTTCGGACACCATATCTCAAAAGTGGGTCAAAATACTCTCTGACGGCAAAAGGATAACACTATTAGCCCACTCTTTGCTACCCGTATACAAAATTTTGAAGCAAATCCTAAAAGTGTAGTGCCAGAATCGCAAAAATAAGCAAAAAATATGTATTTGACCTAGATTTTGACCTAGGGATTTTGGTGTCCAAATTTTAAAGCTAGATAGCCTTCGAGGTCCACTTCTTTTATAGACTTTCAGAATCTTAAACTGTACTCAGTCTTTATCTGGTATTTTACACTTCAAAAAAATCTTTTTTCTCATTGACATAACATGGGGCACCAAAATTAGCGATTTTTGAGCTTTTAAAACGCCATAACTTCCCAACGAAAAGTCGGATTGAAATTTGGTTTGCAGATTCGGATTCCTGAGAAAATTCTACCCTTAATTCATAACTCATAAGTTAAATTATGAGAAATTTTTATTTTGACCTACTTTACGGACACCATATCTCAAAAGTGGGTCAAAATACTTTCTGACGGCAAAAGGCTCTCACTATTAGCACACTCTTTGCAACCTGTATACAAAATTTTGAAGCAAATCCTAAAAGTGTAGTGCCAGAATCGCAAAAATAAGGAAAAACTATGAATTTGACCTAGATTTTGACCTAGGCATTTTGGTGTCCAAATTTTGAAGCTAGGTAGCTTTTGAGGTCCCCTTCTTTTATGGACATTCATTATGTTAAGCTGTGCTCAGTCTATATCTTGTATTTTACACTTCGAAAAAGTCTTTTTTCCCATTGGCTTTACATGGGCACCAAATTTAGCAATTTCAAAACGCTATAGCTTCCGAACCGGAAGTCAGATTGAAATTTGGTTTGCAGATTTGGATTCCTGAGGAAATTTTACACTTATTTCATAACTCATACGTTGAATTCGGAGAACTTTTTCGTTTGACCTACTTTCCGGACGCAATATCTCAAAATCGGTAAAAGTAATCAAAAAATTGATTACTCACAGTCGAATCGTCTTTTTCTCGGCTACACGTTGAAAAAAAAAATTTTGAAAAAATATCGAAAAATGACAAAGATAATTGAGAAAATGATAATTTGACCTAGATTTTGACCTTTGACCTAGATAAAAATTTGACCTAATTTCCCAGAAACTAGGTCACATACCCTAACTGACCATGTAAGTAGATTTACTCCAAGTCTTCTAGTTACTGAGAAAACGTGACAAGAGAGAATAATAATAATAAGAAAACTGGCAAAAGCAATAGACTCCAGATTTTCAATCTGGAGTCTAATAATAATAAAACTGGCAAAAGCAATAGACTCCAGATTTTCAATCTGGAGTCTAATAATAGGATTTGGCCATACGCGTTTCGTGGGTAATGGCTCTATGGACGTTTTGAGGGCCTATAATGGTCGATTAAAGGACAGGGAATCTAGGGAGGTAGTTGGGGAGAATGTCTGGCTCGTGCTTCGCGGATCCGTCGAGGTCAAAAAATAGTCCTTCAAAAAATAGGCCTTCCAGACGTCTATATAGAGCTTTCGACGTAGATTCGAGCAGCGTACGTGTCGTTCTACATTCCGCAATCGTTAGTTTGAGGAAGGGAATCGTTGTTTTAGAAATGCTCTAGTCATCGTTCGGGCCTATTTTCTTTCAAATGTCTGTTGTTCGCAGAGATACGTATACCAAGTGTATTCGTGCCGTCTAGATATAGGGCAACGGTGGCCCGTACGCGAACTTCAAACGCGTATATCTCGATAACTAATGGTCGGATTTCAATTTGGTTCACTGTTTTTTTAATGCTCGGAAAACTGTCTTTCCGACCAGCTAGTTTTCCTCCGATTCTGACTTCTTAAGGAGGCTCGAGAGGCCGAAATAGCGGAAATGCAGATTTCGACCTAGATTTCGACCTTTGACCCAGATAAGGATTTGACCTAATTTCCGAGCAACTACGCCTAGCCCCCTAACAACGTGTATGAGTAGATTTATCCAGATTTCTCTCGTTGATGAGAACGTGTGTGTAGAAAGATTTTTGCTTTTGCACATACAAAAGCAAAAATCATAATAGGATTTGGCCATACGCGTTTCGTGGGTAATGGCTCTATGGACGTTTTGAGGGCCTATAATGGTCGATTAAAGGACAGGGAATCTAGGGAGGTAGTTGGGGAGAATGTCTGGCTCGTGCTTCGCGGATCCGTCGAGGTCAAAAAATAGTCCTTCAAAAAATAGGCCTTCCAGACGTCTATATAGAGCTTTCGACGTAGATTCGAGCAGCGTACGTGTCGTTCTACATTCCGCAATCGTTAGTTTGAGGAAGGGAATCGTTGTTTTAGAAATGCTCTAGTCATCGTTCGGGCCTATTTTCTTTCAAATGTCTGTTGTTCGCAGAGATACGTATACCAAGTGTATTCGTGCCGTCTAGATATAGGGCAACGGTGGCCCGTACGCGAACTTCAAACGCGTATATCTCGATAACTAATGGTCGGATTTCAATTTGGTTCACTGTTTTTTTAATGCTCGGAAAACTGTCTTTCCGACCAGCTAGTTTTCCTCCGATTCTGACTTCTTAAGGAGGCTCGAGAGGCCGAAATAGCGGAAATGCAGATTTCGACCTAGATTTCGACCTTTGACCCAGATAAGGATTTGACCTAATTTCCGAGCAACTACGCCTAGCCCCCTAACAACGTGTATGAGTAGATTTATCCAGATTTCTCTCGTTGATGAGAACGTGTGTGTAGAAAGATTTTTGCTTTTGCACATACAAAAGCAAAAATCATAATAGGATTTGGCCATACGCGTTTCGTGGGTAATGGCTCTATGGACGTTTTGAGGGCCTATAATGGTCGATTAAAGGACAGGGAATCTAGGGAGGTAGTTGGGGAGAATGTCTGGCTCGTGCTTCGCGGATCCGTCGAGGTCAAAAAATAGTCCTTCAAAAAATAGGCCTTCCAGACGTCTATATAGAGCTTTCGACGTAGATTCGAGCAGCGTACGTGTCGTTCTACATTCCGCAATCGTTAGTTTGAGGAAGGGAATCGTTGTTTTAGAAATGCTCTAGTCATCGTTCGGGCCTATTTTCTTTCAAATGTCTGTTGTTCGCAGAGATACGTATACCAAGTGTATTCGTGCCGTCTAGATATAGGGCAACGGTGGCCCGTACGCGAACTTCAAACGCGTATATCTCGATAACTAATGGTCGGATTTCAATTTGGTTCACTGTTTTTTTAATGCTCGGAAAACTGTCTTTCCGACCAGCTAGTTTTCCTCCGATTCTGACTTCTTAAGGAGGCTCGAGAGGCCGAAATAGCGGAAATGCAGATTTCGACCTAGATTTCGACCTTTGACCCAGATAAGGATTTGACCTAATTTCCGAGCAACTACGCCTAGCCCCCTAACAACGTGTATGAGTAGATTTATCCAGATTTCTCTCGTTGATGAGAACGTGTGTGTAGAAAGATTTTTGCTTTTGCACATACAAAAGCAAAAATCATAATAGGATTTGGCCATACGCGTTTCGTGGGTAATGGCTCTATGGACGTTTTGAGGGCCTATAATGGTCGATTAAAGGACAGGGAATCTAGGGAGGTAGTTGGGGAGAATGTCTGGCTCGTGCTTCGCGGATCCGTCGAGGTCAAAAAATAGTCCTTCAAAAAATAGGCCTTCCAGACGTCTATATAGAGCTTTCGACGTAGATTCGAGCAGCGTACGTGTCGTTCTACATTCCGCAATCGTTAGTTTGAGGAAGGGAATCGTTGTTTTAGAAATGCTCTAGTCATCGTTCGGGCCTATTTTCTTTCAAATGTCTGTTGTTCGCAGAGATACGTATACCAAGTGTATTCGTGCCGTCTAGATATAGGGCAACGGTGGCCCGTACGCGAACTTCAAACGCGTATATCTCGATAACTAATGGTCGGATTTCAATTTGGTTCACTGTTTTTTTAATGCTCGGAAAACTGTCTTTCCGACCAGCTAGTTTTCCTCCGATTCTGACTTCTTAAGGAGGCTCGAGAGGCCGAAATAGCGGAAATGCAGATTTCGACCTAGATTTCGACCTTTGACCCAGATAAGGATTTGACCTAATTTCCGAGCAACTACGCCTAGCCCCCTAACAACGTGTATGAGTAGATTTATCCAGATTTCTCTCGTTGATGAGAACGTGTGTGTAGAAAGATTTTTGCTTTTGCACATACAAAAGCAAAAATCATAATAGGATTTGGCCATACGCGTTTCGTGGGTAATGGCTCTATGGACGTTTTGAGGGCCTATAATGGTCGATTAAAGGACAGGGAATCTAGGGAGGTAGTTGGGGAGAATGTCTGGCTCGTGCTTCGCGGATCCGTCGAGGTCAAAAAATAGTCCTTCAAAAAATAGGCCTTCCAGACGTCTATATAGAGCTTTCGACGTAGATTCGAGCAGCGTACGTGTCGTTCTACATTCCGCAATCGTTAGTTTGAGGAAGGGAATCGTTGTTTTAGAAATGCTCTAGTCATCGTTCGGGCCTATTTTCTTTCAAATGTCTGTTGTTCGCAGAGATACGTATACCAAGTGTATTCGTGCCGTCTAGATATACGGCAACGGTGGCCCGTACGCGAACTTCAAACGCGTATATCTCGATAACTAATGGTCGGATTTCAATTTGGTTCACTGTTTTTTTAATGCTCGGAAAACTGTCTTTCCGACCAGCTAGTTTTCCTCCGATTCTGACTTCTTAAGGAGGCTCGAGAGGCCGAAATAGCGGAAATGCAGATTTCGACCTAGATTTCGACCTTTGACCCAGATAAGGATTTGACCTAATTTCCGAGCAACTACGCCTAGCCCCCTAACAACGTGTATGAGTAGATTTATCCAGATTTCTCTCGTTGATGAGAACGTGTGTGTAGAAAGATTTTTGCTTTTGCACATACAAAAGCAAAAATCATAATAGGATTTGGCCATACGCGTTTCGTGGGTAATGGCTCTATGGACGTTTTGAGGGCCTATAATGGTCGATTAAAGGACAGGGAATCTAGGGAGGTAGTTGGGGAGAATGTCTGGCTCGTGCTTCGCGGATCCGTCGAGGTCAAAAAATAGTCCTTCAAAAAATAGGCCTTCCAGACGTCTATATAGAGCTTTCGACGTAGATTCGAGCAGCGTACGTGTCGTTCTACATTCCGCAATCGTTAGTTTGAGGAAGGGAATCGTTGTTTTAGAAATGCTCTAGTCATCGTTCGGGCCTATTTTCTTTCAAATGTCTGTTGTTCGCAGAGATACGTATACCAAGTGTATTCGTGCCGTCTAGATATAGGGCAACGGTGGCCCGTACGCGAACTTCAAACGCGTATATCTCGATAACTAATGGTCGGATTTCAATTTGGTTCACTGTTTTTTTAATGCTCGGAAAACTGTCTTTCCGACCAGCTAGTTTTCCTCCGATTCTGACTTCTTAAGGAGGCTCGAGAGGCCGAAATAGCGGAAATGCAGATTTCGACCTAGATTTCGACCTTTGACCCAGATAAGGATTTGACCTAATTTCCGAGCAACTACGCCTAGCCCCCTAACAACGTGTATGAGTAGATTTATCCAGATTTCTCTCGTTGATGAGAACGTGTGTGTAGAAAGATTTTTGCTTTTGCACATACAAAAGCAAAAATCATAATAGGATTTGGCCATACGCGTTTCGTGGGTAATGGCTCTATGGACGTTTTGAGGGCCTATAATGGTCGATTAAAGGACAGGGAATCTAGGGAGGTAGTTGGGGAGAATGTCTGGCTCGTGCTTCGCGGATCCGTCGAGGTCAAAAAATAGTCCTTCAAAAAATAGGCCTTCCAGACGTCTATATAGAGCTTTCGACGTAGATTCGAGCAGCGTACGTGTCGTTCTACATTCCGCAATCGTTAGTTTGAGGAAGGGAATCGTTGTTTTAGAAATGCTCTAGTCATCGTTCGGGCCTATTTTCTTTCAAATGTCTGTTGTTCGCAGAGATACGTATACCAAGTGTATTCGTGCCGTCTAGATATAGGGCAACGGTGGCCCGTACGCGAACTTCAAACGCGTATATCTCGATAACTAATGGTCGGATTTCAATTTGGTTCACTGTTTTTTTAATGCTCGGAAAACTGTCTTTCCGACCAGCTAGTTTTCCTCCGATTCTGACTTCTTAAGGAGGCTCGAGAGGCCGAAATAGCGGAAATGCAGATTTCGACCTAGATTTCGACCTTTGACCCAGATAAGGATTTGACCTAATTTCCGAGCAACTACGCCTAGCCCCCTAACAACGTGTATGAGTAGATTTATCCAGATTTCTCTCGTTGATGAGAACGTGTGTGTAGAAAGATTTTTGCTTTTGCACATACAAAAGCAAAAATCATAATAGGATTTGGCCATACGCGTTTCGTGGGTAATGGCTCTATGGACGTTTTGAGGGCCTATAATGGTCGATTAAAGGACAGGGAATCTAGGGAGGTAGTTGGGGAGAATGTCTGGCTCGTGCTTCGCGGATCCGTCGAGGTCAAAAAATAGTCCTTCAAAAAATAGGCCTTCCAGACGTCTATATAGAGCTTTCGACGTAGATTCGAGCAGCGTACGTGTCGTTCTACATTCCGCAATCGTTAGTTTGAGGAAGGGAATCGTTGTTTTAGAAATGCTCTAGTCATCGTTCGGGCCTATTTTCTTTCAAATGTCTGTTGTTCGCAGAGATACGTATACCAAGTGTATTCGTGCCGTCTAGATATAGGGCAACGGTGGCCCGTACGCGAACTTCAAACGCGTATATCTCGATAACTAATGGTCGGATTTCAATTTGGTTCACTGTTTTTTTAATGCTCGGAAAACTGTCTTTCCGACCAGCTAGTTTTCCTCCGATTCTGACTTCTTAAGGAGGCTCGAGAGGCCGAAATAGCGGAAATGCAGATTTCGACCTAGATTTCGACCTTTGACCCAGATAAGGATTTGACCTAATTTCCGAGCAACTACGCCTAGCCCCCTAACAACGTGTATGAGTAGATTTATCCAGATTTCTCTCGTTGATGAGAACGTGTGTGTAGAAAGATTTTTGCTTTTGCACATACAAAAGCAAAAATCATAATAGGATTTGGCCATACGCGTTTCGTGGGTAATGGCTCTATGGACGTTTTGAGGGCCTATAATGGTCGATTAAAGGACAGGGAATCTAGGGAGGTAGTTGGGGAGAATGTCTGGCTCGTGCTTCGCGGATCCGTCGAGGTCAAAAAATAGTCCTTCAAAAAATAGGCCTTCCAGACGTCTATATAGAGCTTTCGACGTAGATTCGAGCAGCGTACGTGTCGTTCTACATTCCGCAATCGTTAGTTTGAGGAAGGGAATCGTTGTTTTAGAAATGCTCTAGTCATCGTTCGGGCCTATTTTCTTTCAAATGTCTGTTGTTCGCAGAGATACGTATACCAAGTGTATTCGTGCCGTCTAGATATACGGCAACGGTGGCCCGTACGCGAACTTCAAACGCGTATATCTCGATAACTAATGGTCGGATTTCAATTTGGTTCACTGTTTTTTTAATGCTCGGAAAACTGTCTTTCCGACCAGCTAGTTTTCCTCCGATTCTGACTTCTTAAGGAGGCTCGAGAGGCCGAAATAGCGGAAATGCAGATTTCGACCTAGATTTCGACCTTTGACCCAGATAAGGATTTGACCTAATTTCCGAGCAACTACGCCTAGCCCCCTAACAACGTGTATGAGTAGATTTATCCAGATTTCTCTCGTTGATGAGAACGTGTGTGTAGAAAGATTTTTGCTTTTGCACATACAAAAGCAAAAATCATAATAGGATTTGGCCATACGCGTTTCGTGGGTAATGGCTCTATGGACGTTTTGAGGGCCTATAATGGTCGATTAAAGGACAGGGAATCTAGGGAGGTAGTTGGGGAGAATGTCTGGCTCGTGCTTCGCGGATCCGTCGAGGTCAAAAAATAGTCCTTCAAAAAATAGGCCTTCCAGACGTCTATATAGAGCTTTCGACGTAGATTCGAGCAGCGTACGTGTCGTTCTACATTCCGCAATCGTTAGTTTGAGGAAGGGAATCGTTGTTTTAGAAATGCTCTAGTCATCGTTCGGGCCTATTTTCTTTCAAATGTCTGTTGTTCGCAGAGATACGTATACCAAGTGTATTCGTGCCGTCTAGATATAGGGCAACGGTGGCCCGTACGCGAACTTCAAACGCGTATATCTCGATAACTAATGGTCGGATTTCAATTTGGTTCACTGTTTTTTTAATGCTCGGAAAACTGTCTTTCCGACCAGCTAGTTTTCCTCCGATTCTGACTTCTTAAGGAGGCTCGAGAGGCCGAAATAGCGGAAATGCAGATTTCGACCTAGATTTCGACCTTTGACCCAGATAAGGATTTGACCTAATTTCCGAGCAACTACGCCTAGCCCCCTAACAACGTGTATGAGTAGATTTATCCAGATTTCTCTCGTTGATGAGAACGTGTGTGTAGAAAGATTTTTGCTTTTGCACATACAAAAGCAAAAATCATAATAGGATTTGGCCATACGCGTTTCGTGGGTAATGGCTCTATGGACGTTTTGAGGGCCTATAATGGTCGATTAAAGGACAGGGAATCTAGGGAGGTAGTTGGGGAGAATGTCTGGCTCGTGCTTCGCGGATCCGTCGAGGTCAAAAAATAGTCCTTCAAAAAATAGGCCTTCCAGACGTCTATATAGAGCTTTCGACGTAGATTCGAGCAGCGTACGTGTCGTTCTACATTCCGCAATCGTTAGTTTGAGGAAGGGAATCGTTGTTTTAGAAATGCTCTAGTCATCGTTCGGGCCTATTTTCTTTCAAATGTCTGTTGTTCGCAGAGATACGTATACCAAGTGTATTCGTGCCGTCTAGATATAGGGCAACGGTGGCCCGTACGCGAACTTCAAACGCGTATATCTCGATAACTAATGGTCGGATTTCAATTTGGTTCACTGTTTTTTTAATGCTCGGAAAACTGTCTTTCCGACCAGCTAGTTTTCCTCCGATTCTGACTTCTTAAGGAGGCTCGAGAGGCCGAAATAGCGGAAATGCAGATTTCGACCTAGATTTCGACCTTTGACCCAGATAAGGATTTGACCTAATTTCCGAGCAACTACGCCTAGCCCCCTAACAACGTGTATGAGTAGATTTATCCAGATTTCTCTCGTTGATGAGAACGTGTGTGTAGAAAGATTTTTGCTTTTGCACATACAAAAGCAAAAATCATAATAGGATTTGGCCATACGCGTTTCGTGGGTAATGGCTCTATGGACGTTTTGAGGGCCTATAATGGTCGATTAAAGGACAGGGAATCTAGGGAGGTAGTTGGGGAGAATGTCTGGCTCGTGCTTCGCGGATCCGTCGAGGTCAAAAAATAGTCCTTCAAAAAATAGGCCTTCCAGACGTCTATATAGAGCTTTCGACGTAGATTCGAGCAGCGTACGTGTCGTTCTACATTCCGCAATCGTTAGTTTGAGGAAGGGAATCGTTGTTTTAGAAATGCTCTAGTCATCGTTCGGGCCTATTTTCTTTCAAATGTCTGTTGTTCGCAGAGATACGTATACCAAGTGTATTCGTGCCGTCTAGATATAGGGCAACGGTGGCCCGTACGCGAACTTCAAACGCGTATATCTCGATAACTAATGGTCGGATTTCAATTTGGTTCACTGTTTTTTTAATGCTCGGAAAACTGTCTTTCCGACCAGCTAGTTTTCCTCCGATTCTGACTTCTTAAGGAGGCTCGAGAGGCCGAAATAGCGGAAATGCAGATTTCGACCTAGATTTCGACCTTTGACCCAGATAAGGATTTGACCTAATTTCCGAGCAACTACGCCTAGCCCCCTAACAACGTGTATGAGTAGATTTATCCAGATTTCTCTCGTTGATGAGAACGTGTGTGTAGAAAGATTTTTGCTTTTGCACATACAAAAGCAAAAATCATAATAGGATTTGGCCATACGCGTTTCGTGGGTAATGGCTCTATGGACGTTTTGAGGGCCTATAATGGTCGATTAAAGGACAGGGAATCTAGGGAGGTAGTTGGGGAGAATGTCTGGCTCGTGCTTCGCGGATCCGTCGAGGTCAAAAAATAGTCCTTCAAAAAATAGGCCTTCCAGACGTCTATATAGAGCTTTCGACGTAGATTCGAGCAGCGTACGTGTCGTTCTACATTCCGCAATCGTTAGTTTGAGGAAGGGAATCGTTGTTTTAGAAATGCTCTAGTCATCGTTCGGGCCTATTTTCTTTCAAATGTCTGTTGTTCGCAGAGATACGTATACCAAGTGTATTCGTGCCGTCTAGATATACGGCAACGGTGGCCCGTACGCGAACTTCAAACGCGTATATCTCGATAACTAATGGTCGGATTTCAATTTGGTTCACTGTTTTTTTAATGCTCGGAAAACTGTCTTTCCGACCAGCTAGTTTTCCTCCGATTCTGACTTCTTAAGGAGGCTCGAGAGGCCGAAATAGCGGAAATGCAGATTTCGACCTAGATTTCGACCTTTGACCCAGATAAGGATTTGACCTAATTTCCGAGCAACTACGCCTAGCCCCCTAACAACGTGTATGAGTAGATTTATCCAGATTTCTCTCGTTGATGAGAACGTGTGTGTAGAAAGATTTTTGCTTTTGCACATACAAAAGCAAAAATCATAATAGGATTTGGCCATACGCGTTTCGTGGGTAATGGCTCTATGGACGTTTTGAGGGCCTATAATGGTCGATTAAAGGACAGGGAATCTAGGGAGGTAGTTGGGGAGAATGTCTGGCTCGTGCTTCGCGGATCCGTCGAGGTCAAAAAATAGTCCTTCAAAAAATAGGCCTTCCAGACGTCTATATAGAGCTTTCGACGTAGATTCGAGCAGCGTACGTGTCGTTCTACATTCCGCAATCGTTAGTTTGAGGAAGGGAATCGTTGTTTTAGAAATGCTCTAGTCATCGTTCGGGCCTATTTTCTTTCAAATGTCTGTTGTTCGCAGAGATACGTATACCAAGTGTATTCGTGCCGTCTAGATATACGGCAACGGTGGCCCGTACGCGAACTTCAAACGCGTATATCTCGATAACTAATGGTCGGATTTCAATTTGGTTCACTGTTTTTTTAATGCTCGGAAAACTGTCTTTCCGACCAGCTAGTTTTCCTCCGATTCTGACTTCTTAAGGAGGCTCGAGAGGCCGAAATAGCGGAAATGCAGATTTCGACCTAGATTTCGACCTTTGACCCAGATAAGGATTTGACCTAATTTCCGAGCAACTACGCCTAGCCCCCTAACAACGTGTATGAGTAGATTTATCCAGATTTCTCTCGTTGATGAGAACGTGTGTGTAGAAAGATTTTTGCTTTTGCACATACAAAAGCAAAAATCATAATAGGATTTGGCCATACGCGTTTCGTGGGTAATGGCTCTATGGACGTTTTGAGGGCCTATAATGGTCGATTAAAGGACAGGGAATCTAGGGAGGTAGTTGGGGAGAATGTCTGGCTCGTGCTTCGCGGATCCGTCGAGGTCAAAAAATAGTCCTTCAAAAAATAGGCCTTCCAGACGTCTATATAGAGCTTTCGACGTAGATTCGAGCAGCGTACGTGTCGTTCTACATTCCGCAATCGTTAGTTTGAGGAAGGGAATCGTTGTTTTAGAAATGCTCTAGTCATCGTTCGGGCCTATTTTCTTTCAAATGTCTGTTGTTCGCAGAGATACGTATACCAAGTGTATTCGTGCCGTCTAGATATACGGCAACGGTGGCCCGTACGCGAACTTCAAACGCGTATATCTCGATAACTAATGGTCGGATTTCAATTTGGTTCACTGTTTTTTTAATGCTCGGAAAACTGTCTTTCCGACCAGCTAGTTTTCCTCCGATTCTGACTTCTTAAGGAGGCTCGAGAGGCCGAAATAGCGGAAATGCAGATTTCGACCTAGATTTCGACCTTTGACCCAGATAAGGATTTGACCTAATTTCCGAGCAACTACGCCTAGCCCCCTAACAACGTGTATGAGTAGATTTATCCAGATTTCTCTCGTTGATGAGAACGTGTGTGTAGAAAGATTTTTGCTTTTGCACATACAAAAGCAAAAATCATAATAGGATTTGGCCATACGCGTTTCGTGGGTAATGGCTCTATGGACGTTTTGAGGGCCTATAATGGTCGATTAAAGGACAGGGAATCTAGGGAGGTAGTTGGGGAGAATGTCTGGCTCGTGCTTCGCGGATCCGTCGAGGTCAAAAAATAGTCCTTCAAAAAATAGGCCTTCCAGACGTCTATATAGAGCTTTCGACGTAGATTCGAGCAGCGTACGTGTCGTTCTACATTCCGCAATCGTTAGTTTGAGGAAGGGAATCGTTGTTTTAGAAATGCTCTAGTCATCGTTCGGGCCTATTTTCTTTCAAATGTCTGTTGTTCGCAGAGATACGTATACCAAGTGTATTCGTGCCGTCTAGATATAGGGCAACGGTGGCCCGTACGCGAACTTCAAACGCGTATATCTCGATAACTAATGGTCGGATTTCAATTTGGTTCACTGTTTTTTTAATGCTCGGAAAACTGTCTTTCCGACCAGCTAGTTTTCCTCCGATTCTGACTTCTTAAGGAGGCTCGAGAGGCCGAAATAGCGGAAATGCAGATTTCGACCTAGATTTCGACCTTTGACCCAGATAAGGATTTGACCTAATTTCCGAGCAACTACGCCTAGCCCCCTAACAACGTGTATGAGTAGATTTATCCAGATTTCTCTCGTTGATGAGAACGTGTGTGTAGAAAGATTTTTGCTTTTGCACATACAAAAGCAAAAATCATAATAGGATTTGGCCATACGCGTTTCGTGGGTAATGGCTCTATGGACGTTTTGAGGGCCTATAATGGTCGATTAAAGGACAGGGAATCTAGGGAGGTAGTTGGGGAGAATGTCTGGCTCGTGCTTCGCGGATCCGTCGAGGTCAAAAAATAGTCCTTCAAAAAATAGGCCTTCCAGACGTCTATATAGAGCTTTCGACGTAGATTCGAGCAGCGTACGTGTCGTTCTACATTCCGCAATCGTTAGTTTGAGGAAGGGAATCGTTGTTTTAGAAATGCTCTAGTCATCGTTCGGGCCTATTTTCTTTCAAATGTCTGTTGTTCGCAGAGATACGTATACCAAGTGTATTCGTGCCGTCTAGATATACGGCAACGGTGGCCCGTACGCGAACTTCAAACGCGTATATCTCGATAACTAATGGTCGGATTTCAATTTGGTTCACTGTTTTTTTAATGCTCGGAAAACTGTCTTTCCGACCAGCTAGTTTTCCTCCGATTCTGACTTCTTAAGGAGGCTCGAGAGGCCGAAATAGCGGAAATGCAGATTTCGACCTAGATTTCGACCTTTGACCCAGATAAGGATTTGACCTAATTTCCGAGCAACTACGCCTAGCCCCCTAACAACGTGTATGAGTAGATTTATCCAGATTTCTCTCGTTGATGAGAACGTGTGTGTAGAAAGATTTTTGCTTTTGCACATACAAAAGCAAAAATCATAATAGGATTTGGCCATACGCGTTTCGTGGGTAATGGCTCTATGGACGTTTTGAGGGCCTATAATGGTCGATTAAAGGACAGGGAATCTAGGGAGGTAGTTGGGGAGAATGTCTGGCTCGTGCTTCGCGGATCCGTCGAGGTCAAAAAATAGTCCTTCAAAAAATAGGCCTTCCAGACGTCTATATAGAGCTTTCGACGTAGATTCGAGCAGCGTACGTGTCGTTCTACATTCCGCAATCGTTAGTTTGAGGAAGGGAATCGTTGTTTTAGAAATGCTCTAGTCATCGTTCGGGCCTATTTTCTTTCAAATGTCTGTTGTTCGCAGAGATACGTATACCAAGTGTATTCGTGCCGTCTAGATATACGGCAACGGTGGCCCGTACGCGAACTTCAAACGCGTATATCTCGATAACTAATGGTCGGATTTCAATTTGGTTCACTGTTTTTTTAATGCTCGGAAAACTGTCTTTCCGACCAGCTAGTTTTCCTCCGATTCTGACTTCTTAAGGAGGCTCGAGAGGCCGAAATAGCGGAAATGCAGATTTCGACCTAGATTTCGACCTTTGACCCAGATAAGGATTTGACCTAATTTCCGAGCAACTACGCCTAGCCCCCTAACAACGTGTATGAGTAGATTTATCCAGATTTCTCTCGTTGATGAGAACGTGTGTGTAGAAAGATTTTTGCTTTTGCACATACAAAAGCAAAAATCATAATAGGATTTGGCCATACGCGTTTCGTGGGTAATGGCTCTATGGACGTTTTGAGGGCCTATAATGGTCGATTAAAGGACAGGGAATCTAGGGAGGTAGTTGGGGAGAATGTCTGGCTCGTGCTTCGCGGATCCGTCGAGGTCAAAAAATAGTCCTTCAAAAAATAGGCCTTCCAGACGTCTATATAGAGCTTTCGACGTAGATTCGAGCAGCGTACGTGTCGTTCTACATTCCGCAATCGTTAGTTTGAGGAAGGGAATCGTTGTTTTAGAAATGCTCTAGTCATCGTTCGGGCCTATTTTCTTTCAAATGTCTGTTGTTCGCAGAGATACGTATACCAAGTGTATTCGTGCCGTCTAGATATACGGCAACGGTGGCCCGTACGCGAACTTCAAACGCGTATATCTCGATAACTAATGGTCGGATTTCAATTTGGTTCACTGTTTTTTTAATGCTCGGAAAACTGTCTTTCCGACCAGCTAGTTTTCCTCCGATTCTGACTTCTTAAGGAGGCTCGAGAGGCCGAAATAGCGGAAATGCAGATTTCGACCTAGATTTCGACCTTTGACCCAGATAAGGATTTGACCTAATTTCCGAGCAACTACGCCTAGCCCCCTAACAACGTGTATGAGTAGATTTATCCAGATTTCTCTCGTTGATGAGAACGTGTGTGTAGAAAGATTTTTGCTTTTGCACATACAAAAGCAAAAATCATAATAGGATTTGGCCATACGCGTTTCGTGGGTAATGGCTCTATGGACGTTTTGAGGGCCTATAATGGTCGATTAAAGGACAGGGAATCTAGGGAGGTAGTTGGGGAGAATGTCTGGCTCGTGCTTCGCGGATCCGTCGAGGTCAAAAAATAGTCCTTCAAAAAATAGGCCTTCCAGACGTCTATATAGAGCTTTCGACGTAGATTCGAGCAGCGTACGTGTCGTTCTACATTCCGCAATCGTTAGTTTGAGGAAGGGAATCGTTGTTTTAGAAATGCTCTAGTCATCGTTCGGGCCTATTTTCTTTCAAATGTCTGTTGTTCGCAGAGATACGTATACCAAGTGTATTCGTGCCGTCTAGATATAGGGCAACGGTGGCCCGTACGCGAACTTCAAACGCGTATATCTCGATAACTAATGGTCGGATTTCAATTTGGTTCACTGTTTTTTTAATGCTCGGAAAACTGTCTTTCCGACCAGCTAGTTTTCCTCCGATTCTGACTTCTTAAGGAGGCTCGAGAGGCCGAAATAGCGGAAATGCAGATTTCGACCTAGATTTCGACCTTTGACCCAGATAAGGATTTGACCTAATTTCCGAGCAACTACGCCTAGCCCCCTAACAACGTGTATGAGTAGATTTATCCAGATTTCTCTCGTTGATGAGAACGTGTGTGTAGAAAGATTTTTGCTTTTGCACATACAAAAGCAAAAATCATAATAGGATTTGGCCATACGCGTTTCGTGGGTAATGGCTCTATGGACGTTTTGAGGGCCTATAATGGTCGATTAAAGGACAGGGAATCTAGGGAGGTAGTTGGGGAGAATGTCTGGCTCGTGCTTCGCGGATCCGTCGAGGTCAAAAAATAGTCCTTCAAAAAATAGGCCTTCCAGACGTCTATATAGAGCTTTCGACGTAGATTCGAGCAGCGTACGTGTCGTTCTACATTCCGCAATCGTTAGTTTGAGGAAGGGAATCGTTGTTTTAGAAATGCTCTAGTCATCGTTCGGGCCTATTTTCTTTCAAATGTCTGTTGTTCGCAGAGATACGTATACCAAGTGTATTCGTGCCGTCTAGATATAGGGCAACGGTGGCCCGTACGCGAACTTCAAACGCGTATATCTCGATAACTAATGGTCGGATTTCAATTTGGTTCACTGTTTTTTTAATGCTCGGAAAACTGTCTTTCCGACCAGCTAGTTTTCCTCCGATTCTGACTTCTTAAGGAGGCTCGAGAGGCCGAAATAGCGGAAATGCAGATTTCGACCTAGATTTCGACCTTTGACCCAGATAAGGATTTGACCTAATTTCCGAGCAACTACGCCTAGCCCCCTAACAACGTGTATGAGTAGATTTATCCAGATTTCTCTCGTTGATGAGAACGTGTGTGTAGAAAGATTTTTGCTTTTGCACATACAAAAGCAAAAATCATAATAGGATTTGGCCATACGCGTTTCGTGGGTAATGGCTCTATGGACGTTTTGAGGGCCTATAATGGTCGATTAAAGGACAGGGAATCTAGGGAGGTAGTTGGGGAGAATGTCTGGCTCGTGCTTCGCGGATCCGTCGAGGTCAAAAAATAGTCCTTCAAAAAATAGGCCTTCCAGACGTCTATATAGAGCTTTCGACGTAGATTCGAGCAGCGTACGTGTCGTTCTACATTCCGCAATCGTTAGTTTGAGGAAGGGAATCGTTGTTTTAGAAATGCTCTAGTCATCGTTCGGGCCTATTTTCTTTCAAATGTCTGTTGTTCGCAGAGATACGTATACCAAGTGTATTCGTGCCGTCTAGATATAGGGCAACGGTGGCCCGTACGCGAACTTCAAACGCGTATATCTCGATAACTAATGGTCGGATTTCAATTTGGTTCACTGTTTTTTTAATGCTCGGAAAACTGTCTTTCCGACCAGCTAGTTTTCCTCCGATTCTGACTTCTTAAGGAGGCTCGAGAGGCCGAAATAGCGGAAATGCAGATTTCGACCTAGATTTCGACCTTTGACCCAGATAAGGATTTGACCTAATTTCCGAGCAACTACGCCTAGCCCCCTAACAACGTGTATGAGTAGATTTATCCAGATTTCTCTCGTTGATGAGAACGTGTGTGTAGAAAGATTTTTGCTTTTGCACATACAAAAGCAAAAATCATAATAGGATTTGGCCATACGCGTTTCGTGGGTAATGGCTCTATGGACGTTTTGAGGGCCTATAATGGTCGATTAAAGGACAGGGAATCTAGGGAGGTAGTTGGGGAGAATGTCTGGCTCGTGCTTCGCGGATCCGTCGAGGTCAAAAAATAGTCCTTCAAAAAATAGGCCTTCCAGACGTCTATATAGAGCTTTCGACGTAGATTCGAGCAGCGTACGTGTCGTTCTACATTCCGCAATCGTTAGTTTGAGGAAGGGAATCGTTGTTTTAGAAATGCTCTAGTCATCGTTCGGGCCTATTTTCTTTCAAATGTCTGTTGTTCGCAGAGATACGTATACCAAGTGTATTCGTGCCGTCTAGATATACGGCAACGGTGGCCCGTACGCGAACTTCAAACGCGTATATCTCGATAACTAATGGTCGGATTTCAATTTGGTTCACTGTTTTTTTAATGCTCGGAAAACTGTCTTTCCGACCAGCTAGTTTTCCTCCGATTCTGACTTCTTAAGGAGGCTCGAGAGGCCGAAATAGCGGAAATGCAGATTTCGACCTAGATTTCGACCTTTGACCCAGATAAGGATTTGACCTAATTTCCGAGCAACTACGCCTAGCCCCCTAACAACGTGTATGAGTAGATTTATCCAGATTTCTCTCGTTGATGAGAACGTGTGTGTAGAAAGATTTTTGCTTTTGCACATACAAAAGCAAAAATCATAATAGGATTTGGCCATACGCGTTTCGTGGGTAATGGCTCTATGGACGTTTTGAGGGCCTATAATGGTCGATTAAAGGACAGGGAATCTAGGGAGGTAGTTGGGGAGAATGTCTGGCTCGTGCTTCGCGGATCCGTCGAGGTCAAAAAATAGTCCTTCAAAAAATAGGCCTTCCAGACGTCTATATAGAGCTTTCGACGTAGATTCGAGCAGCGTACGTGTCGTTCTACATTCCGCAATCGTTAGTTTGAGGAAGGGAATCGTTGTTTTAGAAATGCTCTAGTCATCGTTCGGGCCTATTTTCTTTCAAATGTCTGTTGTTCGCAGAGATACGTATACCAAGTGTATTCGTGCCGTCTAGATATACGGCAACGGTGGCCCGTACGCGAACTTCAAACGCGTATATCTCGATAACTAATGGTCGGATTTCAATTTGGTTCACTGTTTTTTTAATGCTCGGAAAACTGTCTTTCCGACCAGCTAGTTTTCCTCCGATTCTGACTTCTTAAGGAGGCTCGAGAGGCCGAAATAGCGGAAATGCAGATTTCGACCTAGATTTCGACCTTTGACCCAGATAAGGATTTGACCTAATTTCCGAGCAACTACGCCTAGCCCCCTAACAACGTGTATGAGTAGATTTATCCAGATTTCTCTCGTTGATGAGAACGTGTGTGTAGAAAGATTTTTGCTTTTGCACATACAAAAGCAAAAATCATAATAGGATTTGGCCATACGCGTTTCGTGGGTAATGGCTCTATGGACGTTTTGAGGGCCTATAATGGTCGATTAAAGGACAGGGAATCTAGGGAGGTAGTTGGGGAGAATGTCTGGCTCGTGCTTCGCGGATCCGTCGAGGTCAAAAAATAGTCCTTCAAAAAATAGGCCTTCCAGACGTCTATATAGAGCTTTCGACGTAGATTCGAGCAGCGTACGTGTCGTTCTACATTCCGCAATCGTTAGTTTGAGGAAGGGAATCGTTGTTTTAGAAATGCTCTAGTCATCGTTCGGGCCTATTTTCTTTCAAATGTCTGTTGTTCGCAGAGATACGTATACCAAGTGTATTCGTGCCGTCTAGATATAGGGCAACGGTGGCCCGTACGCGAACTTCAAACGCGTATATCTCGATAACTAATGGTCGGATTTCAATTTGGTTCACTGTTTTTTTAATGCTCGGAAAACTGTCTTTCCGACCAGCTAGTTTTCCTCCGATTCTGACTTCTTAAGGAGGCTCGAGAGGCCGAAATAGCGGAAATGCAGATTTCGACCTAGATTTCGACCTTTGACCCAGATAAGGATTTGACCTAATTTCCGAGCAACTACGCCTAGCCCCCTAACAACGTGTATGAGTAGATTTATCCAGATTTCTCTCGTTGATGAGAACGTGTGTGTAGAAAGATTTTTGCTTTTGCACATACAAAAGCAAAAATCATAATAGGATTTGGCCATACGCGTTTCGTGGGTAATGGCTCTATGGACGTTTTGAGGGCCTATAATGGTCGATTAAAGGACAGGGAATCTAGGGAGGTAGTTGGGGAGAATGTCTGGCTCGTGCTTCGCGGATCCGTCGAGGTCAAAAAATAGTCCTTCAAAAAATAGGCCTTCCAGACGTCTATATAGAGCTTTCGACGTAGATTCGAGCAGCGTACGTGTCGTTCTACATTCCGCAATCGTTAGTTTGAGGAAGGGAATCGTTGTTTTAGAAATGCTCTAGTCATCGTTCGGGCCTATTTTCTTTCAAATGTCTGTTGTTCGCAGAGATACGTATACCAAGTGTATTCGTGCCGTCTAGATATAGGGCAACGGTGGCCCGTACGCGAACTTCAAACGCGTATATCTCGATAACTAATGGTCGGATTTCAATTTGGTTCACTGTTTTTTTAATGCTCGGAAAACTGTCTTTCCGACCAGCTAGTTTTCCTCCGATTCTGACTTCTTAAGGAGGCTCGAGAGGCCGAAATAGCGGAAATGCAGATTTCGACCTAGATTTCGACCTTTGACCCAGATAAGGATTTGACCTAATTTCCGAGCAACTACGCCTAGCCCCCTAACAACGTGTATGAGTAGATTTATCCAGATTTCTCTCGTTGATGAGAACGTGTGTGTAGAAAGATTTTTGCTTTTGCACATACAAAAGCAAAAATCATAATAGGATTTGGCCATACGCGTTTCGTGGGTAATGGCTCTATGGACGTTTTGAGGGCCTATAATGGTCGATTAAAGGACAGGGAATCTAGGGAGGTAGTTGGGGAGAATGTCTGGCTCGTGCTTCGCGGATCCGTCGAGGTCAAAAAATAGTCCTTCAAAAAATAGGCCTTCCAGACGTCTATATAGAGCTTTCGACGTAGATTCGAGCAGCGTACGTGTCGTTCTACATTCCGCAATCGTTAGTTTGAGGAAGGGAATCGTTGTTTTAGAAATGCTCTAGTCATCGTTCGGGCCTATTTTCTTTCAAATGTCTGTTGTTCGCAGAGATACGTATACCAAGTGTATTCGTGCCGTCTAGATATAGGGCAACGGTGGCCCGTACGCGAACTTCAAACGCGTATATCTCGATAACTAATGGTCGGATTTCAATTTGGTTCACTGTTTTTTTAATGCTCGGAAAACTGTCTTTCCGACCAGCTAGTTTTCCTCCGATTCTGACTTCTTAAGGAGGCTCGAGAGGCCGAAATAGCGGAAATGCAGATTTCGACCTAGATTTCGACCTTTGACCCAGATAAGGATTTGACCTAATTTCCGAGCAACTACGCCTAGCCCCCTAACAACGTGTATGAGTAGATTTATCCAGATTTCTCTCGTTGATGAGAACGTGTGTGTAGAAAGATTTTTGCTTTTGCACATACAAAAGCAAAAATCATAATAGGATTTGGCCATACGCGTTTCGTGGGTAATGGCTCTATGGACGTTTTGAGGGCCTATAATGGTCGATTAAAGGACAGGGAATCTAGGGAGGTAGTTGGGGAGAATGTCTGGCTCGTGCTTCGCGGATCCGTCGAGGTCAAAAAATAGTCCTTCAAAAAATAGGCCTTCCAGACGTCTATATAGAGCTTTCGACGTAGATTCGAGCAGCGTACGTGTCGTTCTACATTCCGCAATCGTTAGTTTGAGGAAGGGAATCGTTGTTTTAGAAATGCTCTAGTCATCGTTCGGGCCTATTTTCTTTCAAATGTCTGTTGTTCGCAGAGATACGTATACCAAGTGTATTCGTGCCGTCTAGATATACGGCAACGGTGGCCCGTACGCGAACTTCAAACGCGTATATCTCGATAACTAATGGTCGGATTTCAATTTGGTTCACTGTTTTTTTAATGCTCGGAAAACTGTCTTTCCGACCAGCTAGTTTTCCTCCGATTCTGACTTCTTAAGGAGGCTCGAGAGGCCGAAATAGCGGAAATGCAGATTTCGACCTAGATTTCGACCTTTGACCCAGATAAGGATTTGACCTAATTTCCGAGCAACTACGCCTAGCCCCCTAACAACGTGTATGAGTAGATTTATCCAGATTTCTCTCGTTGATGAGAACGTGTGTGTAGAAAGATTTTTGCTTTTGCACATACAAAAGCAAAAATCATAATAGGATTTGGCCATACGCGTTTCGTGGGTAATGGCTCTATGGACGTTTTGAGGGCCTATAATGGTCGATTAAAGGACAGGGAATCTAGGGAGGTAGTTGGGGAGAATGTCTGGCTCGTGCTTCGCGGATCCGTCGAGGTCAAAAAATAGTCCTTCAAAAAATAGGCCTTCCAGACGTCTATATAGAGCTTTCGACGTAGATTCGAGCAGCGTACGTGTCGTTCTACATTCCGCAATCGTTAGTTTGAGGAAGGGAATCGTTGTTTTAGAAATGCTCTAGTCATCGTTCGGGCCTATTTTCTTTCAAATGTCTGTTGTTCGCAGAGATACGTATACCAAGTGTATTCGTGCCGTCTAGATATAGGGCAACGGTGGCCCGTACGCGAACTTCAAACGCGTATATCTCGATAACTAATGGTCGGATTTCAATTTGGTTCACTGTTTTTTTAATGCTCGGAAAACTGTCTTTCCGACCAGCTAGTTTTCCTCCGATTCTGACTTCTTAAGGAGGCTCGAGAGGCCGAAATAGCGGAAATGCAGATTTCGACCTAGATTTCGACCTTTGACCCAGATAAGGATTTGACCTAATTTCCGAGCAACTACGCCTAGCCCCCTAACAACGTGTATGAGTAGATTTATCCAGATTTCTCTCGTTGATGAGAACGTGTGTGTAGAAAGATTTTTGCTTTTGCACATACAAAAGCAAAAATCATAATAGGATTTGGCCATACGCGTTTCGTGGGTAATGGCTCTATGGACGTTTTGAGGGCCTATAATGGTCGATTAAAGGACAGGGAATCTAGGGAGGTAGTTGGGGAGAATGTCTGGCTCGTGCTTCGCGGATCCGTCGAGGTCAAAAAATAGTCCTTCAAAAAATAGGCCTTCCAGACGTCTATATAGAGCTTTCGACGTAGATTCGAGCAGCGTACGTGTCGTTCTACATTCCGCAATCGTTAGTTTGAGGAAGGGAATCGTTGTTTTAGAAATGCTCTAGTCATCGTTCGGGCCTATTTTCTTTCAAATGTCTGTTGTTCGCAGAGATACGTATACCAAGTGTATTCGTGCCGTCTAGATATAGGGCAACGGTGGCCCGTACGCGAACTTCAAACGCGTATATCTCGATAACTAATGGTCGGATTTCAATTTGGTTCACTGTTTTTTTAATGCTCGGAAAACTGTCTTTCCGACCAGCTAGTTTTCCTCCGATTCTGACTTCTTAAGGAGGCTCGAGAGGCCGAAATAGCGGAAATGCAGATTTCGACCTAGATTTCGACCTTTGACCCAGATAAGGATTTGACCTAATTTCCGAGCAACTACGCCTAGCCCCCTAACAACGTGTATGAGTAGATTTATCCAGATTTCTCTCGTTGATGAGAACGTGTGTGTAGAAAGATTTTTGCTTT
Source organism: Owenia fusiformis (assembly GCA_903813345.2). NCBI lineage: Eukaryota > Metazoa > Annelida > Polychaeta > Sabellida > Oweniidae > Owenia > Owenia fusiformis. The sequence continues at coordinate 34,670 of CAIIXF020000369.1, read as the reverse complement.
TGCACATACAAAAGCAAAAATCATAATAGGATTTGGCCATACGCGTTTCGTGGGTAATGGCTCTATGGACGTTTTGAGGGCCTATAATGGTCGATTAAAGGACAGGGAATCTAGGGAGGTAGTTGGGGAGAATGTCTGGCTCGTGCTTCGCGGATCCGTCGAGGTCAAAAAATAGTCCTTCAAAAAATAGGCCTTCCAGACGTCTATATAGAGCTTTCGACGTAGATTCGAGCAGCGTACGTGTCGTTCTACATTCCGCAATCGTTAGTTTGAGGAAGGGAATCGTTGTTTTAGAAATGCTCTAGTCATCGTTCGGGCCTATTTTCTTTCAAATGTCTGTTGTTCGCAGAGATACGTATACCAAGTGTATTCGTGCCGTCTAGATATAGGGCAACGGTGGCCCGTACGCGAACTTCAAACGCGTATATCTCGATAACTAATGGTCGGATTTCAATTTGGTTCACTGTTTTTTTAATGCTCGGAAAACTGTCTTTCCGACCAGCTAGTTTTCCTCCGATTCTGACTTCTTAAGGAGGCTCGAGAGGCCGAAATAGCGGAAATGCAGATTTCGACCTAGATTTCGACCTTTGACCCAGATAAGGATTTGACCTAATTTCCGAGCAACTACGCCTAGCCCCCTAACAACGTGTATGAGTAGATTTATCCAGATTTCTCTCGTTGATGAGAACGTGTGTGTAGAAAGATTTTTGCTTTTGCACATACAAAAGCAAAAATCACTAGACATGTAAATTGAACAAGTTCAATTTAAGACTCCAGATTTAAGACTTGTTTTAAGCTGAGTCATCCAATTACTTGTAAGCTGAGTCATTCACTATAAGCTGAGTCAGCTAGAATATAGACATTTAGACAACTCTTAAGAATGTTATCTTCGACTCCATATGCATGACATGGGGATATCATCATATCGACTTTTCGAGACTTCAAACCGCTATAACTATCTAACCAGAAGTTTGATCGAAAATTGGTTTGCAGATTCGGATTCCTGAGAAAATTCTACTCTTTTTTTGGTGTCCAAATTTTAAAGCTAGATAGCCTTCGAGGTCCCCTTCTTTTATAGACTTTCAGAATCTTAAGCTGTACTCAGTCTTTATCTGGTATTATACACTTCAAAAAAATCTTTTTTCTCATTGACATAACATGGGGCACCAAAATTAGCGATTTTTGAGCTTTCAAAACGCCATAACTTCCCAACGAAAAGTCGGATTGAAATTTGGTTTGCAGATTCGGATTCCTGAGAAAATTCTACCCTTAATTCATAACTCATTTTATTTTGACCTACTTTACGGACACCATATCTCAAAAGTGGGTCAAAATACTCCCTGACGGCAAAAGGCTAACACTATTAGCACACTCTTTGCTACCTGTATACAAAATTTTGAAGCAAATCCTAAAAGTGTAGTGCCAGAATCGCAAAAATAAGGAAAAACTATGAATTTGACCTAGATTTTGAGCTAGGCATTTTGGTGTCCAAATATTGAAACTAGGTAGCTTTTGAGGTCCCCTTCTTTTATAGGAATTCATTATCTTAAGCTGTACTCAATTTATATCTCGTATTTTACACTTCAAAAAAATCTTTTTTCCTTGACTTTCTATCAGGATAACATCAGATCGATTTTTCTCGAAATTTCAAAACGCCATAACTTTCAAACCGGAAGTCGGATCGAAATTTGATTTAAAGATTCGGATTCCTGACAAAATTCTACCCCTTATTCATAACTCATACGTTAAATTTGGCGAATTTTTATTTTGACCTACTTTTCGGACACGCCATAACTTTGGAACCGGAAGTTTGATCGAAATTTGGTTTGCAGATTCGGATTCCTGAGAAAATTCTACTCTTAATTCATAACTCATATGTAAAATTTTGAGAATTTTTTATTTTGACCTACTTTTCGGACACCATATCTCAAAAGTGGGTCAAAATACTCTCTGACGGCAAAAGGCTAACACTATTAGCCCACTCTTTGCTACCTGTATACAAAATTTTGAAGCAAATCCTAAAAGTGTAGTGCCAGAATCGCAAAAATAAGGAAAAACTATGTATTCGACCTAGATTTTGACCTAGGGATTTTGGTGTCCAAATTTTAAAGCTAGATAGCCTTCGAGGTCCCCTTCTTTTATAGACTTTCAGAATCTTAAGCTGTACTCAGTCTTTATCTGGTATTTTACACTTCAAAAAAATCTTTTTTCTCATTGACATAACATGGGGCACCAAAATTAGCGATTTTTGAGCTTTCAAAACGCCATAACTTCCCAACGAAAAGTCGGATTGAAATTTGGTTTGCAGATTCGGATTCCTGAGAAAATTCTACCCTTACTTCATAACTCATTAGTTAAATTATGAGAAATTTTTATTTTGATCTACTTTACGGACACCATATCTCAAAAGTGGGTCAAAATACTTTCTGACGGCAAAAGGCTCTCACTATTAGCACACTCTTTGCTACCTGTATACAAAATTTTGAAGCAAATCCTAAAAGTGTAGTGCCAGAATCGCAAAAATAAGGAAAAACTATAAATTTGACCTAGATTTTGACCTAGGCATTTTGGTGTCCAAATTTTGAAGCTAGGTAGCTTTTGAGGTCCCCTTCTTTTATAGGCATTCATTATGTTAAGCTGTGCTCAGTCTATATCTTGTATTTTACACTTCGAAAAAGTCTTTTTTCCCATTGGCTTTACATGGGCACCAAATTTAGCAATTTCAAAACGCTATAGCTTCCGAACCGGAAGTCAGATCGAAATTTGGTTTGCAGATTTGGATTCCTGAGGAAATTTTACACTTATTTCATAACTCATACGTTGAATTTGGAGAACTTTTTCGTTTGACCTACTTTCCGGACGCAATATCTCAAAATCGGTAAAAGTAATCAAAAAATTGATTACTCATAGTCGAATCGTCTTTATCTTGGCTACACGTTGAAAAAAAAATTTTGAAAAAATATCGAAAAATGACAAAGATAATTGACAAAATGATAATTTGACCTAGATTTTGACCTTTGACCTAGATAAAAATTTGACCTAATTTCCCAGAAACTAGGTCACATACCCTAACTGACCATGTAAGTAGATTTACTCCAAGTCTTCTAGTTACTGAGAAAACGTGACAAGAGAGAATAATAATAATAGGAAAACTGGCAAAAGCAATAGACTCCAGATTTTCAATCTGGAGTCTAATAATAATAATAATAACTAGACATGTAAATTGAACAAGTTCAATTTAAGACTCCAGATTGATTTACTTGAGTAAAGAGCTGAGTAAGTAACTGAGTAGGAAGCTGAGTACGTAGATGATTAAGTAATTGAGTAAGTAGATGAGTAGGTAGCTGAGTAAGCAGCTGAGTAGGTAGCTGAGTAAGTAGCTGAGTAGGTAGCCAAGTAGCTGAGAAGTAGGTAGCTAAGTAGGTAGCCAAGTAGGTATGTAGGTAGGTAGGTAAGTAGGAATTTTTGTCTGGAAGTCGGATTGAAATTTGGTTTGCAGATTCGGATTCCTGGGAAAATTTTACCTTTAATTCATAACTCATAAGGGATATTTTGAGAATTTTTTATTTTGACCTATTTTTAAGACACCATATCTCAAAAGTGGGTCAAAATACTTTGTGACGGCAAAAGGCTAACACTATAAGCACACTCTTTGCTACCTGTATACAAAATTTCGAAGTAAATCATTAAAGTATAATGTCAGAATCGCAAAAATAAGGAAAAACTATGAATTTGACCTAGATTTTGACCTAGGGATTTTGGTGTCCAAATTTTAAAGCTAGATAGGCTTCGGGGTCCCCTTCTTTCATAGGCTTTCAGAATGTTAAGCTGTATTCAGTCTATATCTTGTATTTTACACTTCAAAAAAATCTTTTTTCTCATTGACATAACATGGGGCACCAAATTTAGCGATTTTCGAGCCATTACTTTGGAACCAATAGTCGGATTGAAATCTGGTTTGCAGATTCGGATTCCTGAGAAAATTCTACCCCTAATTCATAACTCATACGTTAAATTTGGCGAATTTTTATTTTGACCTACTTTTCGGACACGCCATAACTTCAGAATCGGAAGTCGGATCGAAATTTGGTTTGCAGATCCGGATTCCTGAGAAAATTCTACTCTTAATTCATAACTCATATGTTAAATTTGGAGAACTTTTTATTTTGACCTACTTTTCGGACACCATATCTCAAAAGTGGGTCAAAATACTCTCTGACGGCAAAAGGCTTACACTATTAGCACACTCTTTGCTACCTGTATATAAAATTTTGAAGAAAATTATTAAAGTGTAGTGTCAGAATCATAAAAATAAGGAAAAACTATGAATTTGACCTAGATTTTGACCTAGGCATTTTTGTGTCCAAATTTTGAAGCTATGTAGCTTTTGAGGTCCCCTTCTTTTACAAAAGTTCATTATGTTGAGCTGTACCCAGTCTATATCTTGTACTTTACACTTCGAAAAAGTCTTTTTTCCCATTGACTTAACATGGGGCACCAAATTTAGCGATTTTTGAGATTTCAAAACGCCATAACATCCGAACCGGCAGTCGGATCGAAATTTGATTTGCAGATTCAGATTCCTCAGAAAATTCTACCCTTAATTCATAGCTCATACGTTAAATTTGGAGAACTTTTTATTTTGACCTACTTTTCGGACACCATATCTCAAAAGTGGGTCAAAATACTTTCTGACGGCAAAAGGCTAACACTATTAGCACACTCTTTGCTACCTGTATACAAAATTTTGAAGTAAATTATTAAAGTGTAGTGTCAGAATCGTTAAAATAAGGAAAAACTATGAATTTGACCTAGATTTTGACCTAGGCATTTTGGTGTCCAAATTTTGAAGCTATGTAGCTTTTGAGGTTCCCTTCTTTTGTAAGCATTCATTATATTAAGCTGTACTCAGTCTATATCTTGTATTTTACACTTCGAAAAAGTCTTTTTTCCCATTGACTTAACATAGGCACCAAATTTAGCGATTTTTGAGCTTTCAAAACGCCATAACTTCCGAACCGAAAGTCGGATCGGAATTTGGTTTGCAGATTCGGATTCCTGAGAAAATTCTACTCTTAATTCATAACTCATACGTTAAATTTGGAGAACTTTTTATTTTGACCTACTTTTCGGACACCATATCTCAAAAGTGGGTCAAAATACTTTCTGACGGCAAAAGGCTAACACTATTAGCACACTCTTTGCTATCTGTATACAAAATTTTGAAGCAAATTATTAAAGTGTAGTGTCAGAATCGTAAAAATAAGGAAAACTATAAATTTGACCTAGATTTTGACCTTTGACCTAGATAAAAATTTAACCTAATTTCCCAGAAACTAGATCTCATCTCCTTACTGACCCTGTAAGTAGATTTGAGTAAGGTCTTCTAGTTGCTGAGAAAACTGGTTCGGAAAGAATAATAATAATAACTAGACATGTAAATTGAACAAGTTCAATTTAAGACTCCAGATTTAATTCTTTTTTTAAGCTGAGTCATCCAGAATACTTGTAAGCTGAGTCATCCAGAATAAGCTGATCGAGTCAGCTAGAATTTAGACATTTAGACAACTCTCCATTTTTTATCTTCGACTCCATTGGCTTAACATGGGGATATCATCATATCGACTTTTCGAGACTTCAAACCGCTATAACTATCTAACCAGAAGTTAGATTGTATTTTGGTTTAAAGATTCGGACTCCTGAGAAAATTCTACCCTTAATTCATAACTCATACATTAAATTTGGAGATTTTTTTATTTTGACCTACTTTTTGGACACCATATCTCAAAAGTGGGTCAAAATACTTTCTGACGGCAAAAGGCTATCACTATAAGCACACTCTTTGCTACCTGTATACAAAATTTCGAAGCAAATCATTAAAGTGTAATGTCAGAATCGCAAAAATAAGGAAAATTATGAATTTGCCCTAGATTTTGACCTTGGCATTTTGGTGTCCAAATTTTAAAGCTAGATAGCCTTCGAAGTCCCCTTCTTTTAAAGGCTTTCAGAATGTTAAGCTGTACTCAGTCTATATTTGGTCTTTTAGACTTCAAAAAAATCTTTTTCCCTATTGACATAACATGGGGCACCAAATTTAGCAATTTTTGAGCTTTCAAAACGCTATAACTTTCAAACAGAAAGTCGGATCGAAATTTGGTTTGCAGATTCAGATTCCTCAGAAAATTCTATCCTTATTTCATAACTCATATGCTAAATTCGGAGAACTTTTATTTTGACCTACTTTTCGGACACCATATCTCAAAAGTGGGTCAAAATACTCTCTGACGGCAAAAGGCTAACACTATTAGCACACTCTTTGCTACCTGTATACAAAATTTTGAAGCAAATCCTAAAAGTGTAGTGCCAGAATCGCAAAAATAAGGAAAAACTATGAATTTGACCTAGATTTTGACCTAGGCATTTTGGTGTCCAAATATTGAAACTAGGTAGCTTTTGAGGTCCCTTTCTTTTATAGGAATTCATTATCTTAAGCTGTACTCAATCTATATCTCGTATTTTAAACTTCAAAAAAATCTTTTTTCCTTGACTTCAGGATAACAGGATAACATCTGATCGATTTTTCTCGAAATTTCAAAACGCCATAACTTTCAAACCGGAAGTCGGATCGAAATTTGATTTAAAGATTCGGATTCCTGACAAAATTCTACCCCTTATTCATAACTCATACATTAAATTTGGCGATTTTTTATTTTGACCTACTGTTCGGACACGCCATAACTTTGGAACCGGAAGTCGGATCGAAATTTGGTTTGCAGATTCGGATTCCTGAGAAAATTCTACTCTTAATTCATAACTCATATGTAAAATTTGGAGAATTTTTTATTTTGACCTACTTTTCGGACACCATATCTCAAAAGTGGGTCAAAATACTCTCTGACGGCAAAAGGCTAACACTATAAGCCCACTCTTTGCTACCTGTATACAAAATTTTGAAGCAAATCCTAAAGGTGTAGTGCCAGAATCGCAAAAATAAGGAAAAACTATGTATTTGACCTAGATTTTGACCTAGGGATTTTGGTGTCCAAATTTTAAAGCTAGATAGCCTTCGAGGTCCCCTTCTTTTATAGACTTTCAGAATCTTAAGCTGTACTCAGTCTTTATCTGGTATTTTACACTTCAAAAAAATCTTTTTTTCTCATTGACATAACATGGGGCACCAAAATTAGCGATTTTAAAGCTTTCAAAACGCCATAACTTCCCAACGAAAAGTCGGATTGAAATTTGGTTTGCAGATTCGGATTCCTGAGAAAATTCTACCCTTAATTCATAACTCATAAGTTAAATTATGAGAAATTTTTATTTTGACCTACTTTACGGACACCATATCTCAAAAGTGGGTCAAAATACTTTTTGACGGCAAAAGGCTAACACTATTAGCACACTCTTTGCTACCTGTATACAAAATTTTGAAGCAAATCCTAAAAGTGTAGTGCCAGAATCGCAAAAATAAGGAAAAACTATGAATTTGACCTAGATTTTGACCTAGGCATTTTGGTGTCCAAATTTTGAAGCTATGTAGCTTTTGAGGTCCCCTTGTTTTATAAGCATTCATTATGTTAAGCTGTACTCAGTCTACATCTTGTATTTTACACTTCGAAAAAGTCTTTTTTCCCATTGACTTAACATAGGCACCAAATTTAGCGATTTTTGAGATTTCAAAAGGCTATAACTTCCGAACCGGATGTCGGATCAGATTTTTGTTTGCAGATTCGGATTCCTGAGATAATTCTACACTTATTTGATAACTCACACGTTGACTTTGGAGAACTTTTTATGTTCTGACCTACTTTTCGGACGCCATATCTCAAAATCGGTAGGAGTAATCAAAAAACGATTTGCCTTACGGAATTAGCCTTTTTTCTAAGGAACATGATGAAAAAAACCCGGAGCCAAAATACCGAAGGACGACTGAGAAAACTTGTAAAATAGTGAAAACACACGATTTGACCTAGTTCTTGACCTTTGACCTAGATAAACATTTGACCTAATTTCCCAGAAACTAGGTCTCATTACCCAGCTGACTATGTTAGCAGATTTTAGTAAGTCCTTCTAGTAGCTGAGAAAACTGGCAAAGAAAGAAAAATAATAATAATAATAATAATAACTAGACATGTAAATTGAACAAGTTCAATTTAAGACTCCAGATTTAAGACTTGTTTTAAGCTGAGTCATCCAATTACTTGTAAGCTGGGTCAAAATACTCTCTGACGGCAAAAGGCTCACACTATTAGCCCACTCTTTGCTACCTGTATACAAAATTTTGAAGCAAATCCTAAAAGTGTAGTGCCAGAATCGCAAAAATAAGGAAAAACTATGTATTTGACCTAGATTTTGACCTAGGGATTTTGGTGTCCAAATTTTAAAGCTAGATAGCCTTCGAGGTCCCCTTCTTTTATAGACTTTCAGAATCTTAAGCTGTACTCAGTCTTTATCTGGTATTATACACTTCAAAAAAATCTTTTTTCTCATTGACATAACATGGGGCACCAAAATTAGCGATTTTTGAGCTTTCAAAACGCCATAACTTCCCAACGAAAAGTCGGATTGAAATTTGGTTTGCAGATTCGGATTCCTGAGAAAATTCTACCCTTAATTCATAACTCATAAGTTAAATTATGAGAAATTTTTATTTAGACCTACTTTACGGACACCATATCTCAAAAGTGGGTCAAAATACTTCCTAACGGCAAAAGGCTAACACTATTAGCACAATCTTTACTACCTGTATACAAAATTTTGAAGCAAATCCTAAAAGTGTAGTGCCAGAATCGCAAAAATAAGGAAAAACTATGAATTTGACCTAGATTTTGACCTAGGCATTTTGGTGTCCAAATATTGAAACTAGGTAGCTTTTGAGGTCCCCTTCTTTTATAGGAATTCATTATCTTAAGCTGTACTCAATCTATATCTCGTATTTTACACTTCAAAAAAATCTTTTTTCCTTGACTTTCTATCAGGATAACATCAGATCGATTTTTCTCGAAATTTCAAAACGCCATAACTTTCAAACCGGAAGTCGAATCGAAATTTGATTTAAAGATTCGGATTCCTGACAAAATTCTACCCCTTATTCATAACTCATACGTTGAATTTGGCGAATTTTTATTTTGACCTACTTTTCGGACACGCCATAACTTTGGAACCGGTAGTCGGATCGAAATTTGGTTTGCAGATTCGGATTCCTGAGAAAATTCTACTTTTAATTCATAACTCATATGTAAAATTTGGAGAATTTTTTATTTTGACCTACATTTCGGACACCATATCTCAAAAGTGGGTCAAAATACTCTCTGACGGCAAAAGGATAACACTATTAGCCCACTCTTTGCTACCTGTATACAAAATTTTGAAGCAAATCCTAAAAGTGTAGTGCCAGAATCGCAAAAATAAGGAAAAACTATGTATTTGACCTAGATTTTGACCTAGGGATTTTGGTGTCCAAATTTTAAAGCTAGATAGCCTTCGAGGTCCACTTCTTTTATAGACTTTCAGAATCTTAAGCTGTACTCAGTCTTTATCTGGTATTTTACACTTCAAAAAGATCTTTTTTCTCATTGACATAACATGGGGCACCAAAATTAGCGATTTTTGAGCTTTCAAAACGCCATAACTTCCCAACGAAAAGTCGGATTGAAATTTGGTTTGCAGATTCGGATTCCTGAGAAAATTCTACCCTTAATTCATAACTCATAAGTTAAATTATGAGAAATTTTTATTTTGACCTACTTTACAGACACCATATCTCAAAAGTGGGTCAAAATACTTTCTGACGGCAAAAGGCTCTCACTATTAGCACACTCTTTGCTACCTGTATACAAAATTTTGAAGCAAATCCTAAAAGTGTAGTGCCAGAATCGCAAAAATAAGGAAAAACTATGAATTTGACCTAGATTTTGACCTAGGCATTTTGGTGTCCAAATTTTGAAGCTATGTAGCTTTTGAGGTCCCCTTCTTTTATGGACATTCATTATGTTAAGCTGTGCTCAGTCTATATCTTGTATTTTACACTTCGAAAAAGTCTTTTTTCCCATTGGCTTTACATGGGCACCAAATTTAGCAATTTCAAAACGCTATAGCTTCCGAACCGGAAGTCAGATTATAATTTTGTTTGCAGATTTGGATTCCTGAGGAAATTTTACACTTATTTCATAACTCATACGTTGAATTCGGAGAACTTTTTCGTTTGACCTACTTTCCGGACGCAATATCTCAAAATCGGTAAAAGTAATCAAAAAATTGATTACTCACAGTCGAATCGTCTTTTTCTCGGCTACACGTTGAAAAAAAAATTTTGAAAAAATATCGAAAAATGACAAAGATAATTGACAAAATGATAATTTGACCTAGATTTTGACCTTTGACCTAGATAAAAATTTGACCTAATTTCCCAGAAACTAGGTCACATACCCTAACTGACCATGTAAGTAGATTTACTCCAAGTCTTCTAGTTACTGAGAAAACGTGACAAGAGAGAATAATAATAATAAGAAAACTGGCAAAAGCAATAGACTCCAGATTTTCAATCTGGAGTCTAATAAGAAAACTGGCAAAAGCAATAGACTCCAGATGAAATCTGGAGTCTAATAATAAAACTGGCAAAAGCAATAGACTCCAGATTTTCAATCTGGAGTCTAATAAGAAAACTGACGAAAACAATAGACTCCAGATTTTCAATCTGGAGTCTAATAAGAAAAAGAATAACTAGATTTTGGAAATTGAACGAGTTCAATTTCAGACTCCAGATCTAGACTTTTTTAGCCGAGTCATCCAGAATAAGCCGAGTCATCCAAAATAAGCTGAGTCATCCAGAAAAAGATGGATGGATAAAATAGGAAGGAAAGATAGGATAGAATAAGAAGGAAAGATAGGATAGAATAAGAAAGAAGGATAGGATAGAACAGAATAGGAAGAAAGGATATGATAGGAGAGGATAGGAAGGATAGGAAGGAAATGATACGAAGGAAGGATAGATAGGAAGGATAGGATAGGTAAGATAGGATAGGATAGGTAAGATCAGATAGGAAGGATGGATAATTTTTTCAATATTTTCTTCTCTACTCTTGACTTTCTATCAGGATACCATCAGATCGATTTTCCGAAATTTCAAAACGCCATAACTTCCAAACCGGAAATCGGATATAAATTTGATTTAAAGATTCGGATTCCTGACAAAATTCTACCCCTAATTCATAACTCATACGTTAAATTTGGTGAATTTTTAATTTGACCTACTTTTCGGACACAGCATAACTTCGGAACCGGAAGTCGGATCGAAATTTGGTTTGTAGATTCGGATTCCTGAGAAAATTCTATACTTAATTCGTAACTCAAACGTTAAATTTGAAGAATTTTTTATTTTAACCTACTTTTCGGACACCATATCTCATAAGTGGGGCAAAATACTTTCTGACGGCAAAAGGCTAACACTATTAGCACACTCTTGGCTACATGTATACAAAATTTCGAAGAATATAATTAATCTGTAGTGTCAGAATCGCAAAAATAAGGAAAAACCTTGAATTTGACCTAGATTTTGACCTAGGCATTTTGGGGTCCAAATTTTGAAGCTAGATGGCTTTTGAGGTCCCACTTTTTTAAAAGCTATCATTATATATAGCTGAACTCAGTCTATATTTCGTATTTTTCACTTCAAAAAAATATTTTTTCCCATTGACTTTACATGGGCACCAAATTTAGCGATTTTTGAGCTTTCAAAACGCCATAACTTCCGAACCGGAAGTCTGATTCAAATTTAGTTTTCAGATTCGGAATCCTGAGAAAATTTTCTATAAGACTACTATCCTGGACATTTGATGTGGAGAACTTTTTTTTGGACCTTGTTTTCGGACACTGATATCTCGAAATCGGTTTGAGATATCAAAAAACTAAATCGACCCTAGGTTTTCTACTTTTTTACAAGGAACACAATGAAAAAAACCCGGATCGAAAATATTGAAGGACGACCGCGAAAATCGAAAAAAGTGACAAAGTACTGGATTTGACCTAGTTCTTGACCTTTGACCTAGATAAAAATTTGACCCAATTTCCGAGGAACTAGATTCTGGACCTAAATTGACCAAATGACTGACTTTACTAAAAAACCTTACGGTTATTGAGAAAACTTGCTTAGAATAATAATAATAAGAAGAAGAAAAAGAATAATAAGAAAACTGACGAAAACAATAGACTCCAGATTTCATCTGGAGTCTAATAAGAAAACTGACGAAAACAATAGACTCCAGATTTCATCTGGAGTCTAATAATAAAGATCCGAAAATATCTTGAGTAAAGGATCTCAGAATCCGAACATTACGAGTAAAATCTGTTGAGATCCGATGACATCGTCGAGTTTATGACGTGCTGATGATGAAATAGTGTTAGGGTTACTTTTGGGAGATTTCGAACCTTGGTTTAATTGCCTTTATTAGAAGGGTTCCTCGTTATTAATACTATTGTAACACTTTAACCCAGACTGACACAACAGAAAGAAGGACGTTCGCACCTTCCCAGAAAAATTCCAATATATTCCATCGTTGTTAAAATTATTTCAATGCCATCGAAACACCAAAACAAATACAAATTTTCTTTTCTTTGTCATTTAAAAAAATACTTCCTGTTATTTCGCACATTTGTATATCATTCATTGTTCCACCACCCTACCAAATTCCATGACCATCAGACTGATAGTCACAATTTTACAGTAACAAATAGCCAGTAGCTTGGCCAATGTTTAATGCTCAACCTTGTTTTCATGACGTTTAAACATGAGTCGACAATGATGTAGGAGATTACAATTTCAAATGTCAGTGTGCCAACTCGTGATTTTTCATTTCATTGGCCTTTTATCATGACAGATCGCCAAAAAGTTGCAAGCGCCTCGTGGAATACAGACCTTCTCGGGCAGAATATTTTCTGTATTTCACTCGAATCATTGAATAACTTATAGTATCCCCCGGCTACGCCTATGATACATGTGCATGTATATTGCACGTACATATAGGTACATGTCAGTCATTGGTCCATAGAAGGGGTAGAAGTCCGGCCTAAAATGTCTTCATGATCTCTTTCATCATCCGACTATACAAGCATGCTAGAGAACACGTTAATAGGTAAAATCAGCAACCCTCCCCTCCCTGAAAACACAAGAATGAATGCGATAGTAAAACACGCCGTTTCACACTTGGCATTTGGAGCAATTATAAATTACTCACGGTTTCTAATTGTTGATAAATGACATGATAATCCTAATCGTAACATTAGTTTATTGGCAACAGGTAAAATGATAAACTGTCCAATCAAATCAAAATGTATTGACCGGCCTGTATCATTGAAATTCGGAGGAAATAAGAATATAAAAAAGAATATGGTAATCAGGACAGATTTACCAATAGTGCATTTAATTCCTCATCCAGTCGATCGGCTTCTTCCATCGGGGCATTCTTGCGGAAATCCTCAACAACTTCCTTTGCTTCAGATACAGCGTCCTTTGTATCTTTTTGTTTTGCAACACGCATTAAACCCAGGCACCATTTACGATATTGCTTCCACTCAACATCACCACTGTCGGATTTCTGAAAAATAGTTTGATTTTACGAAGGACTGATAAAATTGTTCACTCTCCGTAAGCCAGGGCAATATCACTCGGTTAATTGATTGATCTTACCTTGCATTGTTTAATTGCTTCTTTGTACACGTTGGAGGCATCATCCCAATACTCAGCTTGTTCATAGAACTTCGCAGCGACAGCGTAAAAGTTTGATCCTTTATGCAGCTTGGACTCTGTTTCTTCCTGTCTAATTACCTTCATTAGCTCCTCTATCGTGTTTTTGCCTTCCTCTATTATTTCTTGTCTTATTTCTTCTTCATCCTCAAACCTAGTGCACAATTTCAATATTTTTGTGCAGATAAATATGCACTTTTCCAAACATATGCACTTGTGAAAGGAATCATTCTTGGTGACCTTGAGAATTCCGTGTTGGTACCAATCCTCTTTGATTGTACGTTTTAGCAGTTTTCTGTACTCCTTCTTTCCTTCGTATAAATCTGATAGCTTTTTTTCGTCAGATTTCTCATCTCCAAATTCGTCCTTGTCTTCAGAATAGAGATACATCAGACCGTTTCGCTGGGAAAGTATACTGTGGAAAACGACATACTTCTTTTCCTTCTCGATGATTTGACACAACTCATACGCAAGCCTTATACTGGACATATAGATATCCGTGTTAGGACGTTCCTCCTTATAAAAGTACATCCGACCATAACTATAGAAGACGGATGCGTATAACTCTGCCAGGTATATAGCGTTCATATCAACTTCAGGAATTGCAAGCTTTAATTTTACTAGCTTTTCGTATATCTCCTTATTAGTAGCACGCTGGGGAAGGAACACTGGTAACTCTCCTTCTCCTACCTTAGACCTCATTATTTCCACATCAGCTGTATTCAAAACTCGGTCGATTACGAGATGCTCTACTAAATAGCGACCACGCTTCTGAAGACTGTTGTATATGTCCTTCGCCTTTGCCATTGCAACTTTCTTGACATCTTCTTTCCCATCGGCCCCTCTAACCTCATCATCTACTAATATTTCCTGATTGAATTCTTTTTCACTTGAAAAATTGAGAGTCTTGTAGATCATCTCCACGCTTTCACGAAGCTTCTCTTCTGCATCTATGAAGAAGTTGTCTTGGGTGTAGCAATAACCTAGTGTGTCATACATAGCAATAGCCATTGCTTGCATCTTGAACGTATTGCCCTTGAATGGGATAGGTTCTACATGCTTCAATACCATATTCACATGGGGAATGAGACGTGTGTTCCTTCTAAAAAACGTGAGGTATCTGGTATCCTTAGCGAAGTAACGAAGTAGAACCCTCATTAGCATTTCTAGAACGGGCTGTTTGTCGTTTTCGTCAACTGCATGGCGTATACCAAGTTGGGCCATGTTGTGTGTATCAACAATACGATCATCATCTCGTGGGTTGGGGTTCGATATGGTCACGTATGACCTCATTTGCATTTTCGACAAGAGGTCGTCTATATAAAAACCAATTCTTTCATCATTAAGGTCTTGCATGTTTTGGCGATCTTCGATGTGTGTTTGCGTGTTTTTGCGATCTTCGATGTGCGCTTGTCTCAGAATTTCCCTCAATAGAAACTCTGGAATAGCTTTTGAATCAAGGAAACCCATCGTTTTCAGAACAAAGCGAACAGGTTTATCCGAAATTTCTTCTATCATTGCTTTAGCATACTCAACGTGTGCGCAAACTGGAGTTTTATCATAACTGATACCAAGAATTTGGGCGTCCCGCGTTTCCATAGCTTTGTACTGTGTTTTATCTTTGATCCCCTTAAGATAAACCTCAATGGAGCGTTTCTTGCTTTTAATGTAATGTTTAGCGCATTTGAGAGCACTTGGGAGATGACTCATTTCTTCCCATAACTCAAGTATATTTTTTTCGTTTTCACCATCCTCAATAATACCCCAAAATTTGAGGACTTCCTTTTCAGATAATCCTCCTAGATTTACAGTTTTATTTTGCAACTGATTAAAACTTTGCTGGGTTGTCAGAATAACGGATATATTACTTGTCGATGGCCCGGGGGTCGACGGATTGAAACTTTCTTCTATAGCACTTTTTGTTTCAGCTCCGGCATCATCGAATATCAACAGATAGTTCCATCGTTTCCTATCTCGACATTCTTTACTTATTTCTGAACGTATATTTTGTAAGAGGTTTGATAGAGAACCATCTTGTGAATTACCAACCTTGATTTCCATCGAGTCTAATTTTTCGATAAAACCAGTAGCTGCGATTTTTAAGTCCCGGTCAGTGTTACTTTTTATATTCCATCCAACATTATAACCATCCTTCTTCAAATGCCAATACAACTTTGCCATCTCCGTTTTACCAATGCCAGACATACCTACAATATGAAGTTTTAACCTTCCTATTTGACGAGACTCGTATCTCTTTTGTGTGATTCTTAAGTGAAATCGTATTAATAGGGAGTTTAAGCTTGCGTATAAAATTTAAATGCCAACCTATACGTATGACCAATCGCCCATACAAATGCATCGCTTAAATATTCTCTGTTCATGTCTAGGTTGTGAAAAACATTACAAGCTTAAACTCCCTATTATTTCATATGGCTGTAAAATGTACAAAATGAGTGGAGGGAAATTGTACAATTTCTTCAAAAAAGTTCAACACATCTTCAAGATTTTTTTCATGAGGAACTTTTACTAACAAATTGCTTAATGAATAGTCGCACGGTATGTTAAAATGTAATTTTGAGCCAACACGCTTCTGAGGTGTGAGATCTACTTTTAAAGGCATAACGCCACCAGCATGCAAAAAACAATATGATATTTGCAATAAAACCAGCACGGGTTTACACGACCTGTAACGAACACTAAGCGATGGCTTTAAAGGTTATGGAAGACACTACACTC
This sequence comes from Owenia fusiformis, assembly GCA_903813345.2. Taxonomy (NCBI): domain Eukaryota; kingdom Metazoa; phylum Annelida; class Polychaeta; order Sabellida; family Oweniidae; genus Owenia; species Owenia fusiformis. Next base: position 18,193 of record CAIIXF020000369.1, on the reverse strand, counting down.
AGAAGCGAGAAGCTCTTCTAAAAAATATGTTCATGTTTAAGACTACCTAGCTCACAATCCACCTTTTTTACAATACCTGTTATGATTGCAAATTTGTGCTTCTCCATGCGCTGCAATAATATTTCGAAATCAGCCGTTTCGATCATATCGACCACATTGTTCGTTATGTTTGATATCGGACCTGTAAGGCATTAAAAAAGAGATGCAAAGCAATGGCTTAAATATGGTCTAGAAGTAGATATGAAATGTCAGGTATCAGAACGGGTGGGGCGGGGTTGGGCAGATTTTTTAAAGTCACATGACCATGACATGACCATGACATCATCCGGGGGATGATGTCATGATGTCATGGATGTGTATGAATATGAATCATAATGAAATGACAAGTTGAAGCATGTTCTACAATGGAATTTAAGATGGTATAGCCCACTAATGAGATATAATCAGCTATCATAACAACATAAAGGGATTCCTCATAATATGTTCTTCAATATTCTATATTTCATCATATATGATAGTAATGACTAATAGTTAGTAGATTATGTGATTATATTATATCTTATCATTTTTATTATCTAACTTGATGATGTGTATATTCTTTAATGTTCTATATTTCATCATACATGATAGCAGTGACTAATGACTGTTTTACAAACGTTAGCAGATGATTATATTATATCTTGGTTTTTAGATTATAATATTCTAATATTCTAAGTTCTAGTATAGTTTCTATTAGGTACAGTGATGGGTCATTATTCTAAAAGGTTCCATGGTGCAGTATTTATTTTTAGACCAACATAAATGAATGAAAACCTAAACATATTTCACACTGTACAACAAGTCTTGAATTATCAGTTGTTTGAAGATATGTGTTTATTGAGAGATAAAATGTACTGTATTGTTTACTCACCCTGAAGTTTGATTCAATCAAAGTCACTCCAATATTCATATTATATCCAAAAGTGACATATTGAGATGTATAGCCGTATACAATGTACATGTACATTTTAAAAGTCTGGTCCAAATTCCTAGCGATTATTATTTGACTGACCAATACTCTGTATAAATATAAAAGCTATTGAACTTCAGTTGTGATTAAATAATCCTATTGTAGTAAATTGAGCTGGTCAAACAAAATAGCACTGTTCAATGAAAAGTTATATGATATAGATATTGGACTTTGGATTAAATATTTGTATAGGTGATAAGGCTTATATTGGATTACTCTGACTAATATACTTGTTTTTATTTTAACAGTAGTAGAGTGACGCTTGTATTCAAACCAATGTTAATTGCATCATTATGTTAATCCTTAATGTTCTAGAATATATTTTGTTTATATTGTTAATCCCCCTTTCTAGAACTATCTAGATCGCATGACACCATCATCTTATAAGATCTGTTTCTAAAAATAGTATTGACATCATGTTCTAAAAATAGTATTGACATCATGTTCTAAATATAGCATATGACATCATGTTCTAAATATAGCATATGACATCATTTTCTAGAATTTTCCAGAAGACATGACATCTAAGATCAGTTTCTAAAAATAGCATGACATCACGTTCTAAAAATAGCACATGGCATAATTTTTACCCTATAAAAATCATTCAAAAGTTGATACACCACCATTCATGAAAACAACAGCAAACAAATAAACAACAACATGTCTACAATGAAAACAACATACAATTGTGATTGTGGTAAAATATATCAACACAAAAGAGGATTAATGAGACATCAAAGATTGGTTCATGGACATCAAATTCAACGCTATGAATGTGATATTTGTCAAAAAGTTTTCCATCAAAATCAAAGTCTACAAAGACATAAAAAGATACACAATGATCCAAATCATGCATGTGACATATGTGCAAAATTATTTCATAGGAAAGATAAACTTAATGAACATAGGATACGACATTTTCAAGTCGGTGCGGGTCCTGGAACATCTGATGATACTGATGAATCATTGAACAGAGAAAATAATACAACAGAGGAACCTATGCAAGATGATGAATCATTAAACAGAGATATTACGCAACAGAGGAACCTATGCAAGATGATGAATCATTGAACATAGAAAATAATACAACAGAGGAACCTATACAAGTCAATGATGTTGATGCAACACAAGAAAATGCAGTAGACGATAATGATCAATTAGAATGTGATTTTGAAGAGCAAGCAATACAAGGAACATTAGTTGTAAAAACAATTAAAGCATATGGACAATCAAAATTTGATCCCTTATACTTTTTTAAAAGAAATGAAGAGAAAGTGAAACATCTTTTGTCAAAACAAATCAAGAAATTTGGTAGTATTAAATGGTACTTATCAATGCAAGTCCAGTTCAAAAAACAGAAAAAAGAAGAGACTGAGTTGTCATGGCCTCATTTCAGAGGTCATTGTCAAACAGCAATGAAAAATGTAGATTTAGATGATGCATTTAAGGAAAGTGTGAAAAAAACGTATGATGCTTTCATTTCCTATCAGCGTGAGGGCAGTTCATGGATACTCGATTACGTCATTGAGCTGAAACTACATATTATCAAATGGAAACCAATTAAGGGGAGTAGTTATATCCCTACCCCTTTAAAACTGAGGGCTAAACGAGCTATTATCAATGTTCAAAATAAGGACAAAAAATGTTTTCTATGGGCAGTGCTTTCAGCATTGCATCCTCAGAAAACAAATCCTCATCGAGTACACAACTACACACCATATATTAATGAACTCAATATGGAGGGGATCAAACATCCGGTGAAACCTGATGATATCACAAAATTTGAGAGCAACAATGACATTTCGGTCAACTTGTTTGGGTATGAGAAAGAGGTTTTCCCCATACACATCACTAAGAAAAGAACAGACAAACATGTGAACTTGATGTTGCTATCAAACAAGAAGCGAAGTCATTATTGTTGGATCAAATATCTCAATAGACTGTTGTATCACACTGGACCCAGTGGACGCAAAAATTATTTTTGTCCTTATTGTTTACATGGATTTACAAAGGCTACACTATTAGACAAACATATCAACTATTGTCAAATTCATGGACCTCAGAAAATTGAATTACCCTCAGAAAAAGATAAATGGCTACACTTTAAGCAAGTGGAAAAACAATTAAAGGTTCCATGGATAGTGTATGCTGATTTTGAGAGTGTTTGTGATAAAGTTTCTGGCTGTCAACCAAATCCCCATAAGTCTTATACACAGAAAATGACTAAACATATTCCATCAGGTTTCTGTTATAAAGTAGTCAGACCTACTGAAGACCTAACTAAACCTGCTGTTGTATACACTGGACAGAATGTGACGGATACCTTCATTGAACACATGGTTAAGGTTCAAGATGACATTGATTTGTGGTACAAACATAAGCAGAAACCTTTAAAAATGCGTTCTGGAGATCGTGAAAAATTTGAAAATGCAACACATTGTCATATCTGTAAAGAAGTCCTTGGGGAAGACAGGGTTCGTGACCATGATCATGTGACGGGGTACTTCAGAGGAGCAGCACACAATGCATGCAATGTGAACTTTAGATTTCGGGATCGAATACCTGTTGTATTTCACAATTTGAAAAATTATGATGCACATCATATTATGCAAAGCATAGGACAATGTCAACACAATAAACTAAAAGTGATCCCAACTAATATGGAGAGATACATATCTTTTTCCATGGGATCTATGGATTTCATAGACAGTTTCCAATTTATGAGTACCTCATTGGACAAACTGGTGGGAAATCTGGCTAATGAAGGCAAAGAAAAATTTAAACATTTAATGAGTGAATTTAAAAATGAAGAAGAACTTGCGCTTTTGATGAGAAAGGGTGTGTTTCCATACAGTTGGTTTGATCAAACTGAAAAATTAAGTGACACTCAGTTACCTCCCAAATGTGACTTTTTCAATGATCTTACTGGTGAAGAATTATCAGATAATGACTATGCTCATGCAAATACAGTTTGGAATACATTCAACATGTCAACATTCAAAGAATATCACGACTTGTATTTAATGACAGACACGCTCCTTCTCAGTGATGTGTTTGAATCATTTAGAGACTTAGCGATAGAAATGTATGAATTAGACCCTGCACACTTTTACACGGCTCCTGGACTTAGTTGGATAGCAGCATTGAAATATACGGGTGTGAAACTTGAGTTATTTACAGATCCTGACATGCATCTCTTCATAGAATCCGGTCTTAGGGGAGGTATTTCAATGATATCACATAGGTATGCGAAGGCAAACAATGAATATCTTACAGATTATGATCAAACGAAACCAACATCTTATATTACATATATAGATGCGAATAATTTATATGGGTGGGCTATGAGTAAACCCCTCCCAACCCATGGTTTCAAATGGATGGATGAAAATGCAATAGCATCATTCAATGTTGATGGTATATCTGAAAATTCTGATGATGGATATATACTGGAAGTTGATCTAGAGTATCCATGTGAATTACATGACACACATTCAGATTATCCTTTAGCACCTGAATCTATACAAATTAATGAAAACATGACATCACCATTCTGCAAACGATTATTGGAAGAGTTGGAATTAGGTGAATGTAAATTAAAGAAATTAGTTCCCAATCTCAATGATAAGACAAATTACGTTTTACATTACAGGAATCTTCAACAATATATGAACCATGGGTTAGTTTTGAAAAAAATCCATAGAATTCTCACATTTAAGCAATCACCATGGCTCAAACCTTACATTGATTTGAATACTCAAAGAAGGATGCTGGCTAAAAATGCATTTGAGAAAGACTTTTTTAAACTCATGAACAACTCTATGTTCGGGAAATCCTGTGAAAACTTAAGAAATCGACGTCTGATTGAGTTGATACACAAAAAAGCAAGATTGCAAAAACTCGCTTGTAAACCATCATTTTATGGATTTAAAATCTTTAATGAAGATTTAGCGGCAGTAGAATTGAGAAAGATTAAATTGTATCTCAATCGACCCATTTATTGTGGGTTTGCAATTTTGGATCTCAGTAAAACATTGATGTATGAGTATCATTACGAACATATCTTACCTAAATACGGTGACAAGTCCACGTTGTTGTTTACTGATACAGATTCCCTATGTTATCTTATACAAACAGAGAATATTTACAAGGATATGGCTGAAAACATGGATCTGTATGACACATCAGACTTTCCTAAAGATCACATGTTATATTCAACTTCAAACAAAAAAGTCATTGGGAAGTTTAAAGATGAAACAATAGGAATTTGTCCATCTGAATTCGTAGGATTGAAACCTAAAATGTACTCCTTATTAGTACAAAATGAAGCAAAGAAAACTGCTAAAGGAGTGAATAAAGCTGTCATTAAAAACCAAATAACACATGATGACTATCGCAATGCAGTACTAACATACCTGCCAACCTAAGACCAAAATTTTGCGGTAGATTTTTTTAAAATTGCTGTATTTTTGCGGTAGATTTTTTCAAAATACGGTAGTTTTTGCGGTATATTTCAAAAAAATTGCGGTAGTTTTTACGGTAGAGTTTAAAAAAAACGGTAGTTTTTGCGGTAGATTTTTTAAAAAACGGTAGTTTTTGCGGTAGATTTATAAAATACACGGTAGTTTTTGCGGTAGATTTAAAAAAATACTGTAGTTTCAGAGGTTTGGGGTAGATTTTTGAAAAAAATGTAATTTTACTGTAGAAATTTGAAAAAAGCGGTAGTTTTGCGGAAAACTTAGAAAAAATGCGGTAGTTTTACGGTAGATTTTAAAAAATGCAGTAGTTTTTACGGTAGTTTTTTGAAAAACCGGTAGTTTTGCGAAAGATTTTGAAAAAATGCGGTAGTTTTACGGTAGATTTTGAAAAAATGCGGTAGTTTTCACGGTAGTTTTTTGAAAAAGCGGTAGTTTTGCGGAAGATTCGGAAAAACGCGGTAGTTTTACGGTAGATTTTGAAAATTGCGGTAGTTTTTACGGTAATTTTTTGAAAAACCGGTACTTTTGCGGAAGATTTGCCAAAAATGCGGTAGTTTTTACGGTAATTTTTTGAAAAACCTGTACTTTTGCTGAAGATTTGCCAAAAATGCGGTACTTTTCGGTAAATTTGGAAAAAATGCGGTAGTTTTTGCGATAGATTTTAAAATAACTAGTTTTGTGGAAGAATTTGACCTACCCCACATGATTTTATGTGCAATATGTCATTAATTATGTGGGGTAAGTCACTATATGTCCGTGCTATTTGGTAAATGTTCGGTAAATGAACATTGTTTGGTTCTAAAGTATATTTGTATTTGATGTGTGTTCTAAATATATTATGTGTCAACCGTCTTTGTTCGTGACTTAAATATGTGACATTTTACCAAACACTGAATAACATGAACCGCATATATTTATCGCATATATAGTTACATAAATCAAATATAAATGTGTAAAAACAAACGAATTTATTACGTGTTTCGAACCATTTTAATAGAGTGGAATATCGAATGGTTGTAATCAAATCCAAAAGTGTGAAAATAGAATAAAGATGCAGAAAAAATTCCATAATCCTCATGCTGGTTGGTATATATTATGTATTTGTTACTGATATAATGTGTTCAGATGAAAAATACAACATTTTATCGTACTGAAAACAAATTGATTAAACTATGTATAATGTGGATGTGGCGTTCAGTACTGATCATAAACCAAACTACGCATATTTCATACGGTAAAGCAAGTAGTTTTTGTCATTTCCACTCATTTATTTAGATAAAGCGCAACTAAAATCATATTTTTGTTGCATTCGGAATAAAGATCTGTGTACAAAAGGGTTTGGTTAACTACAAAAATCATGTCAGAAAGAATTCTTTCTTGTGGTAGTTGGTGTTTGGACTGATTATACGCCAGCGTACTTAGATAAATGCGCAATAACCTGATAACCACAGACCTGTCGATACCTATTTATATTCGGGTTGCTGAAGGAATATTACAGGGACAGTTCAGGAAGACTTCAATTTTTCAGCATTTCCAAATAATAACGGGAAATTTTACGGTAGTTTGAACAAAAATACTGTTGATTTTAGCAGAAATACGGTAGATTTTCGAAAATTTACGGTAGATTTTTAAAAATTTACGGTAGATTTTACGGCCGTTCTCATGGAAGAAACGAGTTTTTAAAAAATAAATTTACGGTCGATTTCGAAAAAAATACGGTAAATTTTTTACGGGCGTTTTTACGGGAAAAATATGGTATTTTTTTACGGAAGTTTGTCATTTTTTTACGGAAAAACGAAAAATTTACGGTAGATTCCCGTAAAAATACGGTAGGTTGGCAGGTATGACTAAATCATGAATTGAACATACATTCAATGAAACAAATTAGATCATTGAATCATGAATTGTTTACACTTGAAATAAACAAGATTTCACTTAATCCGTATGATGACAAGAGGTTTGTCCTCGAAGATGGTATTACTTCTCTAGCACATGGACATTACAAAATTAAAAAAATAAATATTTAAAATTTAAATTTTATGTAAATAATTTCATAGAAATAGAGGGTAAATAATTTAGTAGAAATTGAGAGAATTTAGCATTGTGACATGGTCGAATACTTAAATTATCATGCATGTCAATAAATATATAATGCAGATCAACTAGTATTGTTCACTGATGTTCACTAGTATTGTTCACAAATGTTCACTGATGTTCACAAATGTTCACTGATGTTCACTAGTATTGTTCACAAATGTTCACTGATGTTCACAAATGTTCACTGATGTTCACTAGTATTGTTCACAAATGTTCACTGATGTTCACTTGTATTGTTCACAAATGTTCACTGATGTTCACCAGTATTGTTCACAAATGTTCACTGATGTTCACAAATGTTCACTGATGTTCACTAGTATTGTTCACAAATGTTCACTGATGTTCACTGATGTTCACTTGTATTGTTCACAAATGTTCACTGATGTTCACAAATGTTCACTGATGTCCACTAGTATTGTTCACAAATGTTCACTGATGTTCACTAGTATTGTTCACAAATGTTCACTGATGTTCACTTGTATTGTTCACAAATGTTCACTGATGTTCACTGATGTTCACTTGTATTGTTCACAAATGTTCACTGATGTTCACAAATGTTCACTGATGTTCACTAGTATTGTTCACAAATGTTCACTGATGTTCACTAGTATTGTTCACAAATGTTCACTGATGTTCACTAGTATTGTTCACTGATGTTCACAAATGTTCACTAAATATTCTCTTATGTATTACATCAACATTCATCTAAATTTAAATCATGGTTTCATTATTTAACAAGGATACTTCAAACATACTATCATTTAACTGTTATCATTAGACGAGTCAACATGTCTAAAATTTCTTCTTATTCTTGTGAGTGTGGAAAGACATTTAGTCATGCAACCAGTATGTATCGCCACAAAAGAATAGACCATGCATTGCAGAAAAGTATCATAAAGTCACCTAATATACAACATGACATGGGAATTTATTCAACAATTCCAACTATGACGTCAACAGATTCAAAAGTGCTCTACCATCCATTTACTATGATGGTGGTTGGACCGACAGGTTCTGGAAAATCTACATATGTAAAAGAATTGATTGACCATGCTGATACTAGAATATCCCCAACACCGCAGCGTATCATATGGTGTTACAGTCAATGGCAACCTCTTTATGACAACATCAAAACAGTCAATTCAAATATTGAATTCATGATGGGAATACCAGACGAATTGAGTAACCCAGATTTTTTAGATGTGAATCAGAGGAACTTGGTGATCTTTGATGATTTAATGGGTGATATAACAAAAGATACAAGGATTGCTGATTTGTATACACGTGGATCACATCATAGAAATTTAAGTGTCATTTGTTTGATGCAGAATTTGTTCCCATGTGGTAGAGAAAGTCGGACTCTGAGTTTAAATTCCCACTACATTGTGTTGTATAAGAACCCAAGAGATAGGCAACAAATATCTGTTTTGGCTCATCAAATGTACCCGGGGAAGTCTCACAAGTTATTGGATGCATATGAAAAGGCTACACATCAACCTTTCAGCTACTTATTAGTAGACCTCAAGCAAGAAACTCCTGAAAGTATGAGATTGTATAATCCTTCCACAACTTCAAATATAATGCTTCAAAAACCATTATCAAAACAAAGTCTGAACAGAGGAATACAATCACAACAAGTTGAAAGTAATGGAAATATACCTAATCATGTGGTATCAGAAACACCTCAATTAAATGCAAAGGATACAATTATGTATGATATGAAAAATGGAACGTCACCTTATTCCTCTCATTGTGGATGTGACGATATGGTCTCATGTGATGACTGTGGTTTAGTCTTTGAGAGTATTCATGATTTACAACATCATGTTAAAAATTGGTGTCAAGGTCAAATATCCAAGAAAATGAAGATTGAAAACAACACACAAACAAATAAAGAAGAAGATGATGATCTCAGATCAAATGAAACATTTGTATATTTAAAGAACATGGCTAGAAATGATAATGAAAAGGATTATGATCATAAAGTAAAGGAGTATATAGATAGAGGAAGCAATGAAAAGGAGGCTATAGAAAAGGCTGAGAAGAAACTTGTTCAAAAGGATAAGGAAATATTCATGAAGCACTATAAGAAGGTCTTAAAACAAGTAATTGGTTTAGCAGACAATGCATTACACAGAAATATTATAGATGAAGTAAATGATATGTTAATGAGAGGTGTGTCTAGAGATCTTGCAATCCGAAAGATACTTGTAAAAATGAACATAAGTTTAATGAGCTATTTATAGATACGGATGATGAAGACAATTCAAATGAAGAATCAACTGATCAAGAACAATAGTATAATCAATATGAAAGCAATTCTAGAAGTAGCAGTTGATATTTTAATATATATGTATCCTTTCAACACATAAGTTATTATTCAAATATTCGTCTATGAGGAAAGATGTCTTGGAAAGAATATGTAAAAAAGAATTATTATGATACTTCTAAACCAGCAAGTTTTAGTGGACCTAAAAAATTACAGAGAACTTTACAAAAAGCTGGATTTGATGTATCATACTATCAAGTCAAAAAATGGTTGGATAGTCAGGAAGCGTATAGTCTACAAAGACCATATAGAAGACGGTTTCGGCGTCACAAAGTGTATGTGTCTTACATTGATCAACAATGGGATGCTGATTTAATGGATGTCTCTAATATGTCATCAGAGAATGATGGGATACGTTTTATTTTAGTTGTTACTGATATCATGTCCCGGTTTGCATGGGTCAGACCTTTACACAATAAAACTGGACAAACTGTAGCAGATGCATTTGATGATATTTTTAAAGAAGGGAGAGTACCAGATGTAACACGTAGTGATGCTGGTCAAGAATTCCGTGCAAAACGTGTACAGACATTGTTACGCAGATGGGGAGTGCGTCATTTTGTTACGCGTAATACTCCCAAGGCAAATTACTCTGAACGTTTTATTAAGACATTGAAGACGAAAATAATGAGATACATCACATATAAACAAAATCTTAGATATATTGATAATTTACAGGACTTTGTCAAAAGCTATAATGCTACACATCATAGTAGTATTAAAAAGCACCTCGAGATGTCTCTAAAGATGATGAGCTTAATATTTGGTGGCGTATGTATTATCCTAAATCAATAATAAAAAGTCAAACCAAATCCAAGCAAATTTTCAAATTCCCTATTGGAGCTCAGGTTAGAATTACACAAGCAAGGCATGTTTTTACCAGAGAATATGATCAACATTGGACTGGAGAGATTTTCAAAATAGCTGCTCGATTCATCAGACAAGGTCTACCTCTATATCGCTTGAAAGATTTTGAAGGTGATGAGATTAAAGGAACATTTTATCAACCTGAGCTTCAACGTGTGCATATTGATGAAGACAATCTATATAAAATAGAAAAAGTTTTAAAACAACGCACAAAACAAGGTCAAAAAGAATACTTGGTACATTGGAAATATTGGCCTAAGAAATTTGATTCTTGGGTTAAAGCTATTGATATCAAAACCTTGTAAATATTGCATATTATGCTTAAAATAAATAGAAAAACATTATTTTATGTTATGTTGATATTTATATAAATGTTGGAGTACATCTTATTTTTGTTATTTAGCAATGAAGTATCAAAGTGTGAGGTTCTACTGTATATTAGTATATATTTTAAAGTGCTCTTTGCAGAAGAAAATACAACATCATTAGCATGAATAAGTGCTTCAACACCTTCAAATATATTAACAATTGAAGAAATATCAATTAGTAATTTAGCAATTGGATCTACAAGTGTTTCATTTATGATATTGATGTTTTATTATCTGAGGAAGCAAAAGCAGAAGTATCATAATATAACAGAGTTTGCAAAGTTATATGAGATAATACAAAAATCAAATAGTGACACAGACTTTAGTGCATCAGTTTAAACAATGGATAAAGACATCTATTTTTATTTGAGTAGCACTGATTCAACCAATATTTATCCCAATAATACAGCATCAGAGTTTACTGTAAAGTTACCAAGATACTTTTATCTTAAAGGAAAATGGAAAATAGGACTTGTTGACATACAGTTACCACCATTGGATTCAAATGATGCATTATTGTATTTAGATGTGTTTTGTGATTTATGCATAGAAAGTGTTGTTGATGGAAATGTACAACCAATCTTAAGACGTATTCCAAAGGATTATTCTTGGTTGAGTTTTAATCAAGTATTATACAAGGATGTTGGGAATTGGGAGTTTGATCGCATACATGTCTATATAAGAGGAAATGGTAACACACATGTGTCATTTAAAGACAAACCTTTGACGTGTACACTTCATTTGAAACAAGTATCATGAAATTAGTACCATATGTAGACAGACCAGAACACTGGTTGAAACTTATTAGAGCTGGTAGACAGAATAGATTGAAAGTATCTCAAACAGGAAGAGGTTGGATAAGTGAAGATGATATTAAAGATGAACCGAAACAAATAATATCTCCAATGCAAGCTGTCGTTGAGAGAGCAAAAGCTACACTTAAAAGACAGCACTCAAACGAGTCACATGAGTCAAACGAGTCACGTGATACAATTAGAAAGAAAAAACGTGTATATAAAAGCAAACGCAATAGTAAGTCTTCAGTCAATAAGAAATCTCCAAAGGAATACAAACGTAGGTCAACAAAGACATCACAGAAAAGAAAAAAGTAAATTCAACTCAAATAATTAAAAATGGCATATAAACTCATGAATAGTGCAGATGTAATGAATAGGCAACTACAATTATTTAACACACCTCCAACAGAAAGTAGTGTTGTTAGAAGGAACTATGTTGAGTACAGACCTATCAATCCAATAGACAATGAGTCTCCAATAGAGTTCATCTTACCAAACAACACTTCACAGTTTATAGATCTTCAAAATGTAAAGCTATATGTCAAAGCACAGGTATTGAAAGCAGATAATTCATTACCAAAATATGGGGATGTGACAGATTATGATTCATATGGACCAATAAATAATTGGATTCATTCTTTATGGAGTGAGGTTGAGATATCATTACAACAAAATAACACGGCATCATCTGTCTTAAACTATCCTTATAAAAGTATGTTGAAAACATTGTTAACATCTAGTAAAGGAAAATTAGAATCTGAAGGTACGGCATGTTTGTTTTATATGGACAATGAAACATATTCACCTAATGGAATGGAAGCAACAAAACCTCTTGGACAAGGTTCTACCAACTTAGGACTTACACAAAGATTTGTGAAAACTCAAGGTGGAAAAGTAGTTGATATGGAATGTAAATTCCATGAAGATATCTTCAGCATCAACAAATACCTCATTAATGGTGTTGAAGTGAAGATAAAACTAAATCATACAAAAAACAGTTTTAGACTTATGACTGATTCAAATGAACAATATAAAGTCAAACTTTTAGATGTACATTTAGAAGTTCCAATGATTACAGTTTCAAATGGTATTTTACAAGCATATAATACTGAATTACAGGAGAGAAATGCTGTATATACTTATGATAGAAATGAAATGAAAGTACTCTCATTACCCAGTAATATATATTCTTTTAATCAAGATGATTTATTTCAAGGACGTGTACCTACACGATTGTATTGTGTCATTGTGAAAAATGCAGCATATCAAGGAAACTATAAACTTAATCCATACAATTTCATTCATGCAAACACTTCATATGTTGAAATTTCAGTAGATAATGTTCCTACTCCATTTAGAGCATTTCAACCTAAGTTTGGGTCAAATGATTCAGAAGATAAATATGTTCATGAGTTTACACAACTGTTTTCAGATCTTGGACCTGATAGTGATGGGTTAAATATAAGCATGGACAGTTTCAAATCAGGATTTTGTATCTTTAAGTTTGATATAGGCTATAAAAACACATATTCAGATGGTGAAATTCTTCCATTGTTTAAAAAGGGTAATGTAAAACTTGACATTCATTTTGCTGAGGCAACACCTGAATCATTAAACATTATTTTAATGGCAACATTTCCGGGAAAATTTGAGGTCGACGCATCCCGCAATATTATTCAGTACTAATATGAATTCACAAGATATAAGTTTTATTTTATCAAATCATCCAGATACTAAGCATAGATTTCTAGGAGTATTTGCAAGTGATCAATTACCATCTATTATCATGGATAAAAAATGTTTTATAGCAAATACTAGACCTCACTATGAAATGGGGCAACATTGGGTATGTTATTATAGAGATTCACAAATTGAATTTTTTGACCCCTTAGGTCATACAGAAACATTTTATGGATTAAAAAAATATGGAGATGCAATGTTTGTAAATCCCATTCGTGTTCAAGGTTTGAACAGTTCAAGTTGTGGACAATATTGTATCATGTATATATTACTGAGAACTTTAGGGTATAGTTTAGATGAAATTGTAAACACTTTCAGTGTGTCTTATAAAATGGATTTTGTAGTAGAATCTATCATTTCTACCTTAAAAATGTTAATATTACATCAATTGTAAAGAAAATTGTAAAATAAATTGAAGATTGAATATAATGTATATATCAAACAAAAATATTGTGTTATTGATTTGTTATGCTTCCATTTTAAAATTCAGTCCTACATTTCTCACCCATTTAAGATAACAATGATGTCATGCCCCATCCAATTAATTTATCTCCTGCTCATCTATATCTCCTGCTCATCTTTATCTCATGGGAATATTATAATCTAAAAACCAAGATATAATATAATCATCTGCTAACGTTTGTAAAACAGTCATTAGTCACTGCTATCATGTATGATGAAATATAGAACATTAAAGAATATACACATCATCAAGTTAGATAATAAATATGATAAGATATAATATAATCACATAATCTACTAACTATTAGTCATTACTATCATATATGATGAAATATAGAATATTGAAGAACATATTATGAGGAATCCCTTTATGTTGTTATGATAGCTGATTATATCTCATTAGTGGGCTATACCATCTTAAATTCCATTGTAGAACATGCTTCAACTTGTCATTTCATTATGATTCATATTCATACACATCCATGACATCATGACATCATCCCCCGGATGATGTCATGGTCATGTCATGGTCATGTGACTTTAAAAAATCTGCCCAACCCCGCCCCACCCGTTCTGATACCTGACATTTCATATCTACTTCTAGAATTACAATATTTGATTGAACAAGATGATGACAACTGCTTTACCTTGAAATTCTTCACCCTCAGTTTGTTCAGATAGCCCAACATTATCTTCTGACTGGAAAAAGGGATGGCTTTTAACATATTTATCCACCTCTTCTGCAAGATCAACTCTGTCTATCTCTCTGAGAGCTTTAGCTAGCAATGGCAATCTGTTTGGTTGTTTTTGTTTCCATTTTGTTATTATCTCACATCCCCATCGTTCGGCATCATGGGGTGAGCTACTTTTGATGTTTTCAATTACACTTGTCCTGAGGTTAAGATGAGTACCAAGAGCAAAGTAATCTTTACCTATCTTAGTACCAATGGTGAGAAGAAATTTCTCTGGAAATAGAGTACATACGTGTATAACGCGCCTGATTAATAACAGTGCCTTTTATAAATTGAATTTTGTATTTGATTTATCCCATTGGTTCGATATGCCCCAATTGAAAGATCTCGGCCTTTCGGCAGTTTGACTGATTGAATTTGAAATATGATCGACGGGCGGGATTGAGCTTTACCTAAATCATTTTTCTCTTGCTCTGACATCGATGATAACTTTTTTCGTTTACTTTTTTGTTCGCTTGTAGAGCTTGTGCCTGAACGTTTTCTTGCACTCGACCTCGTCTCCATTGGAGCACTGGCGCGCTTGG
>CAIIXF020000368.1:0-19000 GCA_903813345.2 Owenia fusiformis | reverse complement strand
GGATATAGGTCTGAGTAAGGACATTAGCGGTTAGCGGTTAGTGATTTGTTTTTCTGAATAAAAAGTCATTATCTCCTTCCCTACCCCGTTGGAGCGCCATCTGGCGTTTGGGAAGTGAATCGGGACTAGATATTTATAGGGTAGGTCCTAATTTAGCGGTTAGTGATTTGTTTTTCTGAATAAAAAGTCATTATCTCCTTCCCTACCCCGTTGGAGCGCCATCTGGCGTTTGGGAAGTGAATCGGGACTAGATATTTATAGGGTAGGTCCTAATTTATCTGACAACATGTCAGAGTTCAGTGGGAAATCTCATTTTAAGCTGGCGGCGGAGTGATTTTGACCTTGGTGATTTTACCAGAATTCTAACGATAGAGGGGGTTAGTTTCTTCAAGTTTATTTATTTCCAAAAATCGGTGGACAACCCATGGTAAGATTGTTAAAGCAGGCTAGGCGAGTCTCTGCCGAACACTGTGGTATGTTACACTAGGCTTGGATACTAATCGTTAATAAGATACAGGGTAAAATGTTATAATGGCCACCTATGGGAAACTCTACTGTGGTCTTCAACGGAGACACACAACCATTAGATCCTTCCGCCGAGTGGGAAGACGAATAGATGGCATTATAAAAACAAAAATATAGTCCAATTATTGTAATTACATTAGCATCACCAGTGGTTGGATTTTGGTAAGTACATGAATGAAAAAGTGTATGTGTGGACCAACTCTGAGACATGATTTGATGTGATTAAGGTGCATTTTCTTTAAAAAATTTGACCTTTTTGACCTGCCTCCATCTGTCAAAATCAGAATGACATTTTTTGACATTTTCTATAGATGGCGTCTTCAACAGGTGAGATCTTTTGATTTTCGTGGGGAGTTTTGATTCAAACTTTTTTGACTGACAGAGGACATACTGGGGTATGATGCCATGATAGCAAAACATGTCCACAAATCTTAGTTTTCTCTGGAAGACAGATCGTTTGTATGGGAATACGCATGTTATAACAATTAGTTGGGTTAACCCTATTATCGCCCATTCTGGAGTACCACTTTTTTTTAATTTGGTCATATTTCTCAACTATTTCCAGTTTTTATTGGAACTTACATTAATTTCAGCTCTCTCAATGTGTTTGACAAAGTTTCATGTCACTATGGTCCATGCTTTTCCCAAAAAAGTGCTGAATAAGCATTTTTTCGCAAAAATTTACCCCGTGTTATTCAAATATGTGCATAAATTAGAGAAATTTATTGATTATTTTTCTAAATCACAAAAATTGATTCTAGGCAAAATGTGCTATCCAGATATAGCTCAATCAGCTCTGTAATACCTCCCCAGCTCAAACTAGACATCTCCCAACACATCCGTCATAGGCTCCAACCAGGAGTCAACTTTTTGTTACTTTGGTCATATTTCTCCACTGTTTCCATGATTTTTATTGGAATTTTCACAAATTTTGCTCTAGAAGGCTATATCATTGGCCATGACCTAACCCTAACCCCAACAATATCTCTAACCCTAACTATAGCCTAACCCTAAACCAGAGCCTAACTCTAACCCCTAACCTTACCCCAACACTACCCCTAACTCTAACTATAGCCTAACCCTAACCCTAAGTCAGAGCCTAACCCTAACCCCTAACCCTAACCCCAACACTATTCCTAACCCTAACTACAGCCTAACCCTAAACCAGAGTCTAACCCTAACCCCTAACCCTAACCCCTTACCCCAACATTACCCCTAACCCTAACTATAGCCTAACCCTAAACCAGAGCCTAACCCTAACCCCTAACTCTAACCTCAACACTACCCCTAACCCTAACTATACCCTAACCCTAAGCTAGAGCTTAAGCCTAACCCCAACACTACCCCCAACCCTAACTATAGCCTTACCCTAAGCCAGGGCCTAACCCTAGCCCCAACACTACCCTTAGCCCTAACTAAAGCCTAACCCTAAGCCCAAGCCTAACCCTAACCCTAACCTTGACTTTACCCTAAGTAATCAAATACAGTGTACAGAATAATCATTTAGCAATTGGGAGACCTATAATTGGAAATATGTGTTGTTTTGGTTTTCTTTGATGAATATTCCCCATGGTAGAACAACAATTGGAGAAAATGACCAATTTTTCTGTATCCTCCATACTAAATATTTCTCTGTAAACATTCAGAAGCAATAATAATGATTACAATTAGTTTATGTAATTGATAACACATGAATTGTTCTATCATTTGACAAAGTTTAATGTCAAGATGGTCTGTACTATTTCCCAAAAGTGTCGAATAAGCATTTTTCGCAAAAATCTACCCCGTGTTATTTAAATATGCGCATAAATAAGAGATATTAATTGCCTATTTCTTTAAATTACAAAAATTGATTCTAGGCAAAATGTGCTTTCCAGATATAGCTCATTCAGCTCTGTACTACCTCCCCATCTCAAACTAGACACCTCCCAACACATCTAGCCATAGGTTCCAATTTTAGTCAATATCCCAGGAAAACATCTAATTGCAGAAAGGGGATGGGTAACTTTAATCATTCATATATCTGGAAAAAATAGTCGAATCTGCTTGCGGTTTGTATTATTTTACTAGAAAACAACTTGGGGTTACATTTTGGAGGAAGTTACAATTGTAACTTAAAGGATGGGTCACTACTAGGAGACACACAACCATTAGATCCTTCCGCCGAGTGGGAAGACGAATAGATGGCATTATAAAAACAAAAATATAGTCCAATTATTGTAATTACATTAGCATCACCAGTGGTTGGATTTTGGTAAGTACATGAATGAAAAAGTGTATGTGTGGACCAACTCTGAGACATGATTTGATGTGATTAAGGTGCATTTTCTTTAAAAAATTTGACCTTTTTGACCTGCCTCCATCTGTCAAAATCAGAATGACATTTTTTGACATTTTCTATAGATGGCGTCTTCAACAGGTGAGATCTTTTGATTTTCGTGGGGAGTTTTGATTCAAACTTTTTTGACTGACAGAGGACATACTGGGGTATGATGCCATGATAGCAAAACATGTCCACAAATCTTAGTTTTCTCTGGAAGACAGATCGTTTGTATGGGAATACGCATGTTATAACAATTAGTTGGGTTAACCCTATTATCGCCCATTCTGGAGTACCACTTTTTTTTAATTTGGTCATATTTCTCAACTATTTCCAGTTTTTATTGGAACTTACATTAATTTCAGCTCTCTCAATGTGTTTGACAAAGTTTCATGTCACTATGGTCCATGCTTTTCCCAAAAAAGTGCTGAATAAGCATTTTTTCGCAAAAATTTACCCCGTGTTATTCAAATATGTGCATAAATTAGAGAAATTTATTGATTATTTTTCTAAATCACAAAAATTGATTCTAGGCAAAATGTGCTATCCAGATATAGCTCAATCAGCTCTGTAATACCTCCCCAGCTCAAACTAGACATCTCCCAACACATCCGTCATAGGCTCCAACCAGGAGTCAACTTTTTGTTACTTTGGTCATATTTCTCCACTGTTTCCATGATTTTTATTGGAATTTTCACAAATTTTGCTCTAGAAGGCTATATCATTGGCCATGACCTAACCCTAACCCCAACAATATCTCTAACCCTAACTATAGCCTAACCCTAAACCAGAGCCTAACTCTAACCCCTAACCTTACCCCAACACTACCCCTAACTCTAACTATAGCCTAACCCTAACCCTAAGTCAGAGCCTAACCCTAACCCCTAACCCTAACCCCAACACTATTCCTAACCCTAACTACAGCCTAACCCTAAACCAGAGTCTAACCCTAACCCCTAACCCTAACCCCTTACCCCAACATTACCCCTAACCCTAACTATAGCCTAACCCTAAACCAGAGCCTAACCCTAACCCCTAACTCTAACCTCAACACTACCCCTAACCCTAACTATACCCTAACCCTAAGCTAGAGCTTAAGCCTAACCCCAACACTACCCCCAACCCTAACTATAGCCTTACCCTAAGCCAGGGCCTAACCCTAGCCCCAACACTACCCTTAGCCCTAACTAAAGCCTAACCCTAAGCCCAAGCCTAACCCTAACCCTAACCTTGACTTTACCCTAAGTAATCAAATACAGTGTACAGAATAATCATTTAGCAATTGGGAGACCTATAATTGGAAATATGTGTTGTTTTGGTTTTCTTTGATGAATATTCCCCATGGTAGAACAACAATTGGAGAAAATGACCAATTTTTCTGTATCCTCCATACTAAATATTTCTCTGTAAACATTCAGAAGCAATAATAATGATTACAATTAGTTTATGTAATTGATAACACATGAATTGTTCTATCATTTGACAAAGTTTAATGTCAAGATGGTCTGTACTATTTCCCAAAAGTGTCGAATAAGCATTTTTCGCAAAAATCTACCCCGTGTTATTTAAATATGCGCATAAATAAGAGATATTAATTGCCTATTTCTTTAAATTACAAAAATTGATTCTAGGCAAAATGTGCTTTCCAGATATAGCTCATTCAGCTCTGTACTACCTCCCCATCTCAAACTAGACACCTCCCAACACATCTAGCCATAGGTTCCAATTTTAGTCAATATCCCAGGAAAACATCTAATTGCAGAAAGGGGATGGGTAACTTTAATCATTCATATATCTGGAAAAAATAGTCGAATCTGCTTGCGGTTTGTATTATTTTACTAGAAAACAACTTGGGGTTACATTTTGGAGGAAGTTACAATTGTAACTTAAAGGATGGGTCACTACTAGGAGACACACAACCATTAGATCCTTCCGCCGAGTGGGAAGACGAATAGATGGCATTATAAAAACAAAAATATAGTCCAATTATTGTAATTACATTAGCATCACCAGTGGTTGGATTTTGGTAAGTACATGAATGAAAAAGTGTATGTGTGGACCAACTCTGAGACATGATTTGATGTGATTAAGGTGCATTTTCTTTAAAAAATTTGACCTTTTTGACCTGCCTCCATCTGTCAAAATCAGAATGACATTTTTTGACATTTTCTATAGATGGCGTCTTCAACAGGTGAGATCTTTTGATTTTCGTGGGGAGTTTTGATTCAAACTTTTTTGACTGACAGAGGACATACTGGGGTATGATGCCATGATAGCAAAACATGTCCACAAATCTTAGTTTTCTCTGGAAGACAGATCGTTTGTATGGGAATACGCATGTTATAACAATTAGTTGGGTTAACCCTATTATCGCCCATTCTGGAGTACCACTTTTTTTTAATTTGGTCATATTTCTCAACTATTTCCAGTTTTTATTGGAACTTACATTAATTTCAGCTCTCTCAATGTGTTTGACAAAGTTTCATGTCACTATGGTCCATGCTTTTCCCAAAAAAGTGCTGAATAAGCATTTTTTCGCAAAAATTTACCCCGTGTTATTCAAATATGTGCATAAATTAGAGAAATTTATTGATTATTTTTCTAAATCACAAAAATTGATTCTAGGCAAAATGTGCTATCCAGATATAGCTCAATCAGCTCTGTAATACCTCCCCAGCTCAAACTAGACATCTCCCAACACATCCGTCATAGGCTCCAACCAGGAGTCAACTTTTTGTTACTTTGGTCATATTTCTCCACTGTTTCCATGATTTTTATTGGAATTTTCACAAATTTTGCTCTAGAAGGCTATATCATTGGCCATGACCTAACCCTAACCCCAACAATATCTCTAACCCTAACTATAGCCTAACCCTAAACCAGAGCCTAACTCTAACCCCTAACCTTACCCCAACACTACCCCTAACTCTAACTATAGCCTAACCCTAACCCTAAGTCAGAGCCTAACCCTAACCCCTAACCCTAACCCCAACACTATTCCTAACCCTAACTACAGCCTAACCCTAAACCAGAGTCTAACCCTAACCCCTAACCCTAACCCCTTACCCCAACATTACCCCTAACCCTAACTATAGCCTAACCCTAAACCAGAGCCTAACCCTAACCCCTAACTCTAACCTCAACACTACCCCTAACCCTAACTATACCCTAACCCTAAGCTAGAGCTTAAGCCTAACCCCAACACTACCCCCAACCCTAACTATAGCCTTACCCTAAGCCAGGGCCTAACCCTAGCCCCAACACTACCCTTAGCCCTAACTAAAGCCTAACCCTAAGCCCAAGCCTAACCCTAACCCTAACCTTGACTTTACCCTAAGTAATCAAATACAGTGTACAGAATAATCATTTAGCAATTGGGAGACCTATAATTGGAAATATGTGTTGTTTTGGTTTTCTTTGATGAATATTCCCCATGGTAGAACAACAATTGGAGAAAATGACCAATTTTTCTGTATCCTCCATACTAAATATTTCTCTGTAAACATTCAGAAGCAATAATAATGATTACAATTAGTTTATGTAATTGATAACACATGAATTGTTCTATCATTTGACAAAGTTTAATGTCAAGATGGTCTGTACTATTTCCCAAAAGTGTCGAATAAGCATTTTTCGCAAAAATCTACCCCGTGTTATTTAAATATGCGCATAAATAAGAGATATTAATTGCCTATTTCTTTAAATTACAAAAATTGATTCTAGGCAAAATGTGCTTTCCAGATATAGCTCATTCAGCTCTGTACTACCTCCCCATCTCAAACTAGACACCTCCCAACACATCTAGCCATAGGTTCCAATTTTAGTCAATATCCCAGGAAAACATCTAATTGCAGAAAGGGGATGGGTAACTTTAATCATTCATATATCTGGAAAAAATAGTCGAATCTGCTTGCGGTTTGTATTATTTTACTAGAAAACAACTTGGGGTTACATTTTGGAGGAAGTTACAATTGTAACTTAAAGGATGGGTCACTACTAGGAGACACACAACCATTAGATCCTTCCGCCGAGTGGGAAGACGAATAGATGGCATTATAAAAACAAAAATATAGTCCAATTATTGTAATTACATTAGCATCACCAGTGGTTGGATTTTGGTAAGTACATGAATGAAAAAGTGTATGTGTGGACCAACTCTGAGACATGATTTGATGTGATTAAGGTGCATTTTCTTTAAAAAATTTGACCTTTTTGACCTGCCTCCATCTGTCAAAATCAGAATGACATTTTTTGACATTTTCTATAGATGGCGTCTTCAACAGGTGAGATCTTTTGATTTTCGTGGGGAGTTTTGATTCAAACTTTTTTGACTGACAGAGGACATACTGGGGTATGATGCCATGATAGCAAAACATGTCCACAAATCTTAGTTTTCTCTGGAAGACAGATCGTTTGTATGGGAATACGCATGTTATAACAATTAGTTGGGTTAACCCTTGGAATAAAATCACCTGGAATGGAAACTCCATTGTGTATCTATTGCTTCATTGTTCTATGTCTGTCTCCCATTGTTAAAAATAACAAATCCCCGGTTGCTTTGACGAGTTATTACGTCATATTTTATGAACACCGACGTCACATTCCGTACATCGTTTCCCTGACGACCGTAAGTTTTATAAACAATGCTGTACTCGTTGACCATGCACGATTTTATTCAGTGTATCTCACGTCTTCTTCGTTCACATGCCCATAGCCAGGATTTACTTGGGGGTGGGGGAGCGGTTTTACCACGGGCATGGGCTTTCAATTAGAATCTAATTGAAAGCCCATGCCAAGGGTGAGCTTTTGCCAAGGGGGGGTGAGCTTTTCAGTTTTTGGCAAAAAAACATACGGAAAGTGCTCAAAATGGTCAAAAACTGCTTGATTTTTAAAGAATTTCTGGCCCCCTTCGACCCCCCTGGCTACGGGTCTGGTTTACCGTGATTGTTTTTCAAGGTCACGTCGGAGGATCGGACAAAATGAACGAAGAAGTTAGCAGCGATTTCGGCTAGAAAATGTAACGAATCTGGAAGAATTATTTTTTCTAGAGAAAGATTACTAGTGCATTACTCAGTGGCGTAGGAACAATGTACGCCAAGTGTAGTGTTGAAAAGTGAGAATAAAAAAGACTTAAGAGAAAAACTGTTTTTTTTCAAAAACTACTTGATGAATACCTTTGAATTTTTTTGCATGTTCCGTAATGCTTATGCAAACTATGGTATCATATAATTTTAATGATGAACCTCTTTAAATTTAGATGTATATTTTTTTATTTTCCCCTACCCCAATTTTTCAATTTCACTACATCGATTTAAATATTCCGTTTCTAGGCAAAATCATAGACATAAATTATAGTTAAGTCAACAATTATCTAATTTCTTACTAAATCACTAATTGTTATTGGTAGTACTTCTTGAAATATGAATGTTAATGACAAAAACAACTTGAAAATGCTGATTATTCAATTACACGTTCCATTGATTTCATTTCTAGAAAAGCGATTACCTAGTTTTTTTTCATTTGAAAAATAATAGATTCTTGTTTTATAACATTTTTCGCCCCCCCTAAGTCAGGTTGACCTCGATTTGACTTTTGTGGTGGGGGTGTTTATTTGTTTAATTGATCAAGAATGCGTTTCTTTATATCAATTGATCAAACTCGTTTCTTTAATCTCTACGTATTGTATTGCACGGTACACGATGGAATCAGACAATACTATATATATCTAAATTCAATTTAGAAAAAAATCTCTCATTGTTATTTGGAAATTGGTCGTCTCAATCCTTCGAGACATTAGCAAAGTGATAATGATTTGTGTCGAGATTTAAAAGATAGGCTTTCCAAGGTGATTTTAAATGATGAAAATCATTCGAACATTTTAAAGCACATTAAAAAGGTATCAGGGATTTAAAGCTTGCATATAAAATCGAAACGCCAACCTATACGTATGACCAATCGCCCATACAAATGCATCGCTTAAGTATTTCCGCTCACATTTAGGTTGGGAAAAATATTGCAAGCTTAAAATCTCTGTTACCATAAAATGACGTTTTACGAGCATAAAATAGACGTTTTGATTTAGAATATTGACACAATTGTTTCATATTTTTGGCGTAGTGTTGAATTTACACCCCCCTACATACGCCCCTGCATTACTAATCGAAAAAGCGCACGGTATGGCAAGGTAAAATATGTTACGTTTTCCATGAGGATACGCTTCTAAAATATGTGATGTATTATAAGGTGTCGTTACCAACATGCAAAAGTCAATGTTATTGCTACAAATCAAGAAACAATGCCCGCACGACCTGTACCAAATACTTATAAGTGACGGTATCATCACAAAACTAATGCCATCGCTGGCTTTTTAAGAAATGCTAATGAGACTCCGTGGCATTGTTTTGAATTTTTTACACCTTAACATTAACTACTAAATTAACTACTCAATATGCAACTTTTCACCACGTACAATTTTAAAATATTAAGTTTGAAAATTCCATTTTTATAATGGAGCTCAATGGGAAAAGGACATACTTTTAATCATTTTCAAATGTAGCGGCGCGATTTGACAGATATAATGGATATTGGTAAGACGAAAATGAAGAAAACTCAATGTCCTGGTTACGCAAAATATAGGAAAATGTGAAATAATCATAAAAACCTTTAAAATAGATTGAAGGGGTGATATTCATTTTTAATGTGCCTTTCACTACTACAGGGTAACCTTAGCTTTGGTAATGGTTTACTAATTTTAAAAGCATATCTTCCAGCATGTGTATCAAGCCAAGTAATACAATAAGTGAGTTATAATTGGAATGGTATAATTGTATTTCTAAGCAATGATGACAAAAAGGTAAAATATCACATACTAGTTCTCACCATCAAATCGATCTATTATAATGCATATTAAACAATATAGCAGTAGATCTTCAAATTCACGAATTGAGTTAAATTGTAAGATAATAAATAAATTGTTAATCCCTTACTGGATAATCCCCTTCTCTGAATCAAACTGAATTATAATATTTCGGTATGCTTATTTTAGCGGCTGTAGTCAGGTAGTTTAGATCACTTGTTGAGATATTCAGTAACATGTTGTCACTAGAGACAAAACTTGATACTAAATAATCACTCGTGTTACGTTCGAAAATAACAGAAAGTAAAAACAGCAATTAAAATATAACAATGTACAGTACTATGTTTTTGAAAAACTAAATGATATAACAATAATATATAAAATATAATGTAATACTTAAGTTCAATTGGCAATACCCCTTATTGTCTCTCAATAGTATAATCCAATAATGTTCGTAGTAATCCTATAATGTTCATATCCAATAATGTTTGATGATAATCCACAAATAGTTGATAATCCACGAATCTTTATACAATAATCCACGAATGTTTATGATAATCCGTACATATTTCTGTGTTGGTAACCTGTCCCTTACCTGTTGAATGGTTAAAACTGCTTCAAAGTGGCCAATGAAAATGTGAAATGTGTTTTCTGCGCAAATAATGTCCCATTTGTCATATGGTATAGTTTAAACTCATATCCCCTATTGACCTTTTCAAGATCATCCAATATGTTTCAACAATTTCCATGCATCACATTTGTAAAGTATTGCACAATATCTAATTTAAGGCATGTTTTTGTAAGTCTTGTAGTTTCAAAATTCAAGGCTGCGAATAAATTAGGGCATCAACAAAAATTTTAGATCTTTCTCCACAAGATGTGATGATATGGGCTAATGCATACATGTATGAAGGAAAATATAGCCTTGCAGATGATTTAAAAAATAGGTGAATTTAAAGCAAGTTGAAAAAGACGTTTTTGAGAAAGTTATTGAAGGTCAAATCTCAAATCTAAAGTCAGATTTAAGCTTCTTAGAACTTAGATGATAATTCATAAAAATTGGTCAATTTGAAGCAAGTTGAAAATACTTTTTGACCTTGGTTTCCTAAAAAAGCATATCAATGATTTTTGACAAAATTGGGTCAAATTAAAGTTGAAAAATATCTTTTCGACCTTTTTACCTTGAGAAGGTCATTGCAGGTCAAAACACAAATCTAAAGTCATATTTGGACTTCTAAGAACTTTAGCTTGTAGATGATTTTGAAAAAATTGGTCAATTTGAAGCAAGTTGAAAAATACTTTTTTTCACTTTGTTTTGTTCAGAAGCATATCGATTCAAAAATAATTCGAGAAGAAAAAAAGAAGTTTGACATCCTTAGCTCCCCATTGTGCTACGTGTTAAAGCCCCTTTACGTTTGAATTTTTATTTACTTAACCGGCGATGAAATAACTTATAATATTGATGAAAACGTATCTTGACTTTATTTCCAATACCTCCAAATTTTCTCAATTTTTCCTTAATTACAATAGGTCGAAATTTGATAGTAAATTTAATGAATTTTTGAAAATCGTCATTCCCATGTAATCCAAAGGGAAATGTAGGGTTCGGGGCGAATCAGAAATCATGATATCTTTTCAGTAAAAGATTCAGCAAAAAAATATTTTTATATAGAAAATTGAATTGTCTCTAACTTTTTGGTAGACTAAGTGTTTAGTTTATTTGATGAATACTAAAGTTACAGCACTTCAAAGTCATGTTTGAAAATAATTTTTCGCCTCCTTTGTTATTTCAATGGGAGAGTTTTTATGAAAAACAATTTTAACTTTAAAGCCCTATAACTTTGTTGAACCTGAAGAAACATATCAATTTTTTGTTAAATAAAGTTAGCAAATTCAATTGCCTGCCTAATTCTTATTTTTTACAAGGACTCGGATGGATAAATGTTCTGTGATATGACTTGCAGCAAACCTACCATTTCCCATTGGTTAACATGGGGAAAAAAATTCATCAAATTTATCATCAATTTTTGACTTATTGTAATTGAGGAAAAAATTGAGAAAATTTGAAGGTATTGGAAATAAAATCAAATTACGTTTCCATTTAGTAGTATAAGTATTTTCATCGCAGATTAAGTAAATAAAAAATCAAATGTAAAGAGGCTTTAACACGTAGTTCAATGCATAACTTATGGAGGGGAGTGTAACTATACCGTGAGTCTATTCATTTATCAATTCAATCAATAGTAAACTTTCTCCTGAAAAAAGAAATGTTTCTAATTTGTTGAATTTTCTAGCTGAAATCGCCTGCTCCCCCTCCATTCAATTTGTCCGACCAGCGGTCGCTGGAATTATCGAAAGTAATTCGATTGAGATTCGATTCGATTGAGAATTTAGATTAGTGTTTTGATGGATTTCATAATTCAAGTTCAGTCATCCTTGTGTTGGCGGTAGACCTTCGATAACCATTGTTCAGTTTCAAGCGGAAGTTACGGTTCTTACATTCGCATTTAAACGGAAAGAGTCGATTTCGATATTATCAGTTTTCATCGAATTAAACTATTTTATAGTTGAAATTATGCTTTGATATTATTTGAACTAGATCAGGCTTATTACATGACGTAGAAACTCTGGAGTATGATCATTTGTTCATATACGATGCGTAAAAAATCTTGCATGATCACTGAATAACGTTGATGTTTTGCTCTCATTATGACATGTATGAAAGCATTAAGGATATTTTGGAACAGAAACGGAATGCGATCAAATTAGTAGCAAATTTTGCCTCTAATTGATTATAAAGAGTTATTGATATGTATCTTGTAGTTTACTTTGTCTCCAAAGTTTTGAACATTACTAGGATCGCTGATTGTTCAAACAAATGTATATAATATGTTGATTCATTTATTCTAGATACAATAGTATTGTAAGATGACCTTCTGTATTAATGTATAAATTGGGCAATAGTTGTTAGACAGGGTGAGTCAAAAAACGTAACACAAACAAATGTTAATAACTCAGTCATCCACCATGAATTTAGGCCTAAAGTCATGATCCATACGCCTACCGTACCGTTTACTATACCCGTGACAGTTAGTTTCAGTATTTTGGTGTGTCTAGAATTAGTAGTAGTAGTAGTTATTCCTCGCTATCAATTCGAATGAAACATGACAGAACATGATGCCCGACTGCTATCGTCTTAACGTAGCACGTCACTTACTAGTAGGATCGAAGTGCGAAGTGCGTTTCATCCATCCGAATATGGAGTAAAACCGTTCTGTCATGTTTCCAAGAACGTGAGTGAAGGTGAAAACTACCTTCGTGTGGTGTATCTCAGTAATCTGGGTTATGAAAACTTTCCGTCTTTCCTTTCATCATCTAAATATAAGTTACATGGTATCCGAAAGAAGGAACATCAAGTAAATCCACAATTACTGTTTTTAAACAATAAAAGCTTGCACATATTTATCCAACAACAAGCCCTTTTACAAGACACAGTTTCCTGAGGTCATATCGACGCTACAATTACGAAATGTTTTGGAGTGGTCCATCTTCAGTAGTTTTGAATTGAAGTTGATTTATTGAGTAAGTAAGCCGTTTCCCTGGCCGTTTCTTGGGTATCAAAGTGAGGATGTCGTATCCGATCAAATCTACACTGGTCACAATAGTACGATGACGTTCAAAGCAAATCTCACTGAGATTATTTTGTCTGGCGTTAATGAGCACAGTGTTCCAGGGAAACCATTTTATCCTTTATATTTGTGCATCAGCAGACGGATTTTTCAAAGGAGTTGGACTACATGTATAAGCTTGCTTGATTTCTTTTTTTGTAGACATGTTTTGTTGCTTTTCCATCTTGCTAATTCATCAGATGGATCTGGAAATAAAAACTGAAATTAAAAAATTGATCATACACAGAGAATATAATCTTAATTGATAGCCTAATGCACCAAATGTCCTTTCGATTTTTACATAATTTCCTAAACATGACATAAACGGGACATTTTATTTGCCAACTTTTTCTGATTTGCGGACAACTGGAATTGATGGTGCGTGCAAAGAGGTTACAGCAGATTTTACCTTATTTTCCTAAATATGACATAAATAGATTCATTTTCTTTCCAAAATTCTAAGCAAGTTTCGTAGGCTAATTGCGGAAAACTTGAATCGGAAAAACACTTTTCGCATATAAAAACACATAATTGATATATAAAAGAACATATACAGAGACTATGATTGATGGTGCGTGCAAAGAGGATACTGTTTTTCCTTATTTGTCCATATATGACATATAAAAAGACATTTTCTTACCAAATTCAAAGCACGTAGAGATGAATATGAATCCAATATGGCGCCGTAGTGTTGTAACGATGTGACGTCACAGGCAATTTTTTGGTAGTTACAGCTGTGACGTTTTTCAATTATCGGAGACAGACATAGAACAATAGGAGACATGAGTTGCCATTCCCGTGGTTTAGTATTCCCAGGTTAACCCAACCTGAATTCAGAACGAATTGATGATTTGCGATCACAGGATGGATTCTATCTTGAAGTGACGTCACAATTAGGTCACTCAGCTTTAGATGTTTGATTTTGAGAGATTATCTTCTATATTTCGTGCTTTATTGATTTATTTTTCACGAAAGCGTTCTATTTGACTAGATCAACATTCATTCTAAGTACATACCAAGTCTAAGATCTTACTGACGTGATTTAGATAGCGGTTAAGCGCCCCCCGATTTTGAAGAAATCGGGGGGCGCTTATAGGCATCGATGTTTAGTATGAATTTCACCCAAACTTCGCACATATATAGATATAATCATGATCTAGTCAAATCGGCATACCTGGTAAATATCCGACCCATGGTTTTCATAAAAGAAACGACAATATTTTTTGCACAAAACTGCCACGTGTCCGCCATTTCGTGATTCCATCATGTCTAATATCATTTCTATATGACGTCACACCAATAAGACAAAATACATGACAACAGTATCCATAAACAAAATTCCTGAATTCTGATCGCCGATTGAGAACTGGACTGTGATTGGTCGGTTTGTTCTGAATTTGTTCTGAATTGTTCTGATTTCGTTCTGAATTTGTTCTGAATTCAGCCGGGAGCCAATCAGAGACGAGCTTTCAAACTGACTTTGCTTCGAATCCATAATGGAGGCTTTTGGATTTGAAGTGGACAAATTTTCTCGCATATTTCTACGAATTACTCTAGTTTCAAGGCACCTTGGAAGCTAATGGATGGAAGCGAAATGTTCCTAAGGACATATTCTTTCGGACCAGTAACAAGGTTAGTGGCTACGTTGGCCAAAACAGTTCAAAATTCGATCTGAAGTTGAAAAATATTTTAAAACTTTTTCAAAAACTTTTTCTCAAATTTGTCGTACTCTCGGCCTTATATCTCCTTTCTGGATGGATCAAATAGCTATTCCTCTTCCACAGATGTGTAATACTATGTATTTATTCGATCTAATCAGACGAAAAGGCTGGATTTTGACTTTATTTCTTGAAAAAAATATTTCTAATTTTGGGCTACTTTGGCCATTGTTTTCAATGGGATATCCTATTATATTCTTGCTTTTGAACCTGTTTGAAGAAATCTTGGTGTATATCTAGAGGGCCACCACATGTACAAAGACCAAAAACTCACTTGAGTTCATTTAGATACCTCAAAGTGGTCTAAATTGCATTCTATAGTGTACACAGTTATTTTGACCCTGTAGTCCATCTGAATGTAACTTGAACACATCTCGGCAACTTTTCAGGATATGAATGAAATATAGAAACATGTACGTAGGGTACAAACCATCACGTAATACCCTTGGTACCTAGATTTAATATTACTGGCACCCATATCGGTTATTTATAAAGATTGAATGTATATCGATTAATTCCAGGAATCACGTACCGATAGACCTTTGCCGTTACTTGTATATTATCTTCAAGTAGTCTACCTCTCCATTTTGAATGTACATGTCAGATAGAAGGTTTACGTAATGCTAAATTGTGATCATAAAATCAGAATATATATTCATTGGTGGATATTGGTTGACAATTTGCAAAAATTATCACGTCCATTCAGGACTGTGTACAATGCTGATTTATCCTAATTTAAAAAATGCATACATTGCTGTAGCTATACAGAAAGCCGAAAAAATCTCGATGAAAAGGGTATCCATATTTGCGTAATGTTAAATTGCCATTATGAAATCAAAATATATTGATGGATATTAGTCAGTTTGCAAAAATTTTCATGCTCCTACGGGAATGCGTATCATACTAATTTTGTCAAATTTTCAAAGAAAAGTCATGCCCTAATGCCTACAGAAAGCAAAATGATTTTCTTGAAGAGGAGTCCATGTTTGCGTAATGTTAAATCGTGATCATGGAATTAGAATATAAACTCATTGGTGTTTATCTGCCAATTTGCAAAAATTTTCACGCTCATACCGGAAGACGTACAATGCTAATTCTGTTGAATATTTGAAGATCATGTATGCCTTAATGTATACAGAAAGCAAAAAAATACTTCATGAAATGGATGGTCATGTTTGCGTAATATTAAAATGCAATGATGGAATCGCAATATATATTTATTGATGGACATCAGTCATTTTGCAAAAATTTTCACACTCCTCCAGGAAACCGTACACTGCTAATTTTGTCAAATTTAAAAAGAAAATTCATGCCTGGATGTATACAGAAAGCAAAAAATATTTCATGAAATTGGGGTCCATGTTTGCGTAATGTTAAATTGTGATCATGGAATTAGAATATGTGTTTATTCGTGAATATTTGATTCATCTTATAGAATGGTTTTATATATTATTCCAGGATCAGGATTGGACGTTGAAAAGCTGCGAACATGTGTCGAGTACAAATCGCTACACAAAATCTGTATACAGCCATGAACTACTACAGGTAAGTGTTGGGGAGGGAGGGGGATTTCTATAGTGAATAATTTTGTACGTTTAAAACATAATCTGAATTGAGCTAATGAAATGCTGATAAATATTTGTTATAGCAATATTTAAAAAATTCCTAGCTATTTCTTACATGCATATTTAGTCCGAAAAAAATGATATCGACTCTATAATTAATCTCGTAAATCTATAATTCATCGCATGAATTACATATAAATTATTTCTAGTTTGCATATGCAATAGAAAAATTATTGTTGATTTTTACCATTTTATTTCTCATTTTGAATGGATTCGTGTATTATTCCAGGATGATATTTGACCGTGGATATCCCCTAAGCATATGTTTTGAATAAAGCGCCAGCACAAAGCCCACGATACCCGTGGTACTATAGGTAAGTTAGCATGAGGTAAGTAAGTGGAGTTAGTGTTGCATTTACATAAACTCATATCTTCCAGGGCTATTAAGAATATTGTTGACATGCTATTTAAGTTTAGACTGATACCTCAGAGCCTAGTTATCATTACTGTTTGTTGAAACAAAGGGTAATTTTGGAACGGTTTAACGCCTTATTATCATAGTAATTATAGATAGAACTAAATACCTCATGGTAAAAGAAATATAAATATTTTGATGGAATAACCTCAGAGTCTAGTTATTATTACTGTTCTCCAAGACACAGGGTAGTTTTGGTAGCGATGAGCTCGAAATCATATAGAGATATAATTTATGTTGTACTCCATACTATTCTAAGCTATTTTATGAGAGAGTGTGATCCAATGTTAATTTTGCATGAACTTCTTGAACTTATTTTGCATTCTAAATATGTTTCTATTTTTTATTACAGGGTTCGGCATGAAAGCATCACTATGATGGTTCACTTCTACACGTATCGTCTTATATTAAACATCATGGATTGCTGCTATTTCATCGTAACATGGAATGGAAAATGATCACAGTATCAAATGTGTTCGATTAATATGCATTATGCATACATAATTGTATTTTCCCACGGGATTACAATTAGTACATCTAGCATGTACTATGGATTATCATATATTAGGAATCATCACGGAATATATTCTACATCATGGAGTATACAGTGCATTGTGGATAATTACTTCAAGCTGATATCAAGTGTGTCACATTATAATGTACACATCATTATATATAAAACATGGATCACATATGGTACATCTTATGGATTAAGGATCAACGTGTATTATATATCTAACATCATGGTTTGAGGATCGACCTAATGGATTTAATAGAACTGCATCTCAATATACTTCAAGCTAAGGATACCATACGACATCCCGAGGGAAGAATAACACTGGCGTTATCTTTAAACTTCTAATTCTACTTTATTGATAGGTGTATATATTATTCAAAGACAGTTTCAAGTCCATACGAAAGCATAGGGAAAATATTAGGACTTTAAAATTAAATCCAATTTTTAATACATTGTTTTTATTGTATACATTTTTTTATTTGTATGAGTACACATCATAATGACCAGTTATGTAGGTTACTTCAAAGATCTAAATCATCTTTGTGCCAGGTTCAACTCCTGGGTAACTGAATTTATGTTGTACCATATATTTACGAATAATGTCATACAATTGATTCAATGTCTTAGAAATTGAGTTTCTTTCAAAACGCATATTCATTTTTCTGTCTTGCTTATGCTGTATACTTCCCGGTGCTTTCTTGGACTGAAAATACATATAGAATAGGGTTAGTAATTGAAAAATGATGTCTATCGGGTCATAATTCTTTATAATGATGTACTTATAGTTTTACAGTGGGGTAGGGGTGGGGGTCAAAAACTAGAATTCATTTTTCACTTTATGTTATGCTTAGAATGTTTTTATCTTTTGATATCTAATAATATAGGTATATATTACTTAGTTTTCAAAATATTAGATGTTTTGAGCCAAAATTCTTTGAAAATATTCAGATGTAGTTTCACGACAGTGTTAGGGCATGGGGTCAAAAACCCAAATTCATTCTTCACTCTATGTAATGCTTCAACTTGTTCTTATCTATTTATATCAAATAATATATGTACGTAATAAAATGTAGATGAAATATTGGATGTTTTGAACTTAAATTATTTGAAATAATTAAGATGTAGTTTTACGACAGTGTAAGGGCATGGGGTCAAAAACCCAAATTCATTTTTCACTCTATGTGATGCTTCGATTTGTTCTTATCTATTTATATCAAATAATATGTGTACGTAATAACATGTAGATGAAATATTGGATGTTTTGAAACAACATTCTTTGAAATAATCAAATTGTAGTTTTACCATGGGGTAGGGGTATGGGCAAAAACCCAAATTCATTTTTCACTCTACGTGATA
>CAIIXF020000367.1:0-19000 GCA_903813345.2 Owenia fusiformis | reverse complement strand
TACCGTATTTTAGACAGTCATTAAAAAAAATATACATGGTGAACGCATCCCTGGCCCAAGAGTTATTTATTGCATTACATAAGCTGCATTACATGTTTCTGCTATTCTACATATTTTTGCTGGATTAATAAAGCATTCCATGCTGCACATTCTGTGAAAATGTCATAGGAAAATATTGAAAAATAAAGAAATTAGAGAGATTTTGTGAGAACTTTATGATCAACCCTCGTATAAATGACGTTCATGACCAACTGTGAAACGCTTACCCCCAATGGTGTTATATATATAAATGTACCAGTTCTGAGATGACAGACACAAACGTAGTAAAAATGTCCACGTTGGAACTTCTTGTGACCTACACCGTTATTTTCGGTTTTAAAATGAAAGTTAATAGACTATTCCTCTTTATTCTGATGGTCCTACTTTCCATTGATTTATATGGTGACCTAAATACAACTCTTTCCCTTATTATCGTATCCACAATCAGGGTCAGTAAGGGCCTTTAAGAAATGGGACCATAATCCCCAGGGGACCATAATTTCTTTTACACCGGAATAATGACATACTACGTACCCTAGAAGCCAGGTGTGGCATTATTAAGAACAAGATCATAGGTTTTTAAATGGACTATATAGGGGTCATATCTTTTGGCGGATACATATGGAACCTGACACCTTATGATTTGTGATAAAGCGTGGAAATTGGCTGATTGTGAAAAACCCTAACCCTAAATACTGCTTAATAAGCTAATCTCACTTTCCCACTGTGACGTATACACAGTGTAGAATGTATGTAGAAAATCTCCACCTTGACTATTTTCAGTGTATATGGATCGACCCATGCTACTTTTAAGCAAAGACGGTAGTAAAAAAGTTGACAAAAAAGATGGCAAAAGCAAGGGTATGCAAATACATGAAGATGCCTTGGATATATTGCGTAAAATAGACAAACCAATGGTAATTGTGTCAATCACCGGACCATACCGAAACGGAAAATCCTTTCTTGCTAACAGGTTGATGAAGACGCCACCACAGAAAGGTAAGATAATATATATATAAATATATAGGTAAAATATATCACTCGTCCACTAGTTTTGGTAGTATTTATGGACAATAATAGTTAGTCAGAAGAAAAATATAAGTACAATATTACATAGATTAATAATCCGAGTTATCCTGAATTAGAAGTTGTAGTTAAGATCGAAATTCCTTTCGGCGATTGGCAGCCTCTGTTGTATTATCATTCCTAATAAATATTGTATTGTATTGTATTGTATTGTATTGTATTGTGTACAAATACAAATATATTTATTAAAAACATGTTTAGGGATAATATCAAAAGTTTATTCTAAATGTGATCAAAGTAAAGAATATAAAGTTGCCTTATATAATTAATGCTTTACAGTAGGTGGATCAACTTCATTTTAGGGGGCCTGAACTTCAATTCATGATGCAAATGTTTTCTTTGACATGATGGTACCTTAGGACCATAGAAACAAAATCCAAAGATACGAGCCAGATTGCGTTTTATATTTGAAATACAACGGAGACAATGTCCTTGCTTCTATGCGTGCTATAACGATAAGATTAGTACCTACCGTAAATGTACATTTTGTTGGGCGTAGAATCCATTTTACTAGGGTTTGAGTCTTGAAAATTAAGAACTTCCACTTTTTAATTATTCAAAATACATGCCTTTTTTCAAAATGGCTGCCAGAAAAGTAACAAAGATTATATCTACGCCTCTATGCATGCTACAAAAGTAGGATTGGCGTCAACGTATACATGAATTGAGTGGTATAATCCATTAAATAAGGTTTATTGTCTTTATTATCCCAACGAACAAAGTTCGGTATGGATATAGTGAAGCGCTCCGTCCTTCAGTCAGTCCTTCCGCCTGTCCGTCTGGAAGGTAACTCGAATACTAGTGGGTGGATTTCATGATATTTGGTATAAATATGTGTATTGGTAAACGATTTTACACAAAATAAAATTTCAAGATTGCCACCGCTTAAAAAATGGCTTTTCCATTTTTTACCAAAGTAATAAATATTTTTGTTTGAAATGTTGGTAGTATATTCACAACATTTATCTATATCACATATATTCTGTGTTTTTCACTCTAACACAGGGATTTTTTAAAATGGTCGCGAATTAACAACAAACTTAATATCATTTAATTTAGACAGGTAAACTTAGTGATGGGTCCAGGAAACTGGGTATGTATTTTTGCATCACGATACACACCAGTGATGTATCAAAAATTGTAATTTCATGTGACCTTCAAACAATTAATTACTTTTAACTGGAGTCGTGTCAACTACTAATTTAGAGCATTTCGAGACGTGACAATCACTTAAGAATCGGGTTAAATAAATTGTCATTGACTCCATGTCTTGTACCACAATGCTCACTTGCTTTAATTTCTTCACGAATCAGATGTGAAAAATTTATTTATTTTAATTTCATTATTCCACTGCACTGACATTACCGATTTTTCTAATTTTCATTTCATCTTTTTGATCAGGTGATGTTTTATTTCATTAAAGTCTTTTGATTTTCCACGACAGTAGTAACACTGGAATCACAAATATCTGAACTGAATAAACAGGACAAATGTAATCCTTATTCAACGTCTCGTCCAATCATTACCACAAGCATTGCTTTTCCTTTCGAGGAATTAGAATCTCGCGATTTGACTGGAATTACGACTCAAAATGGGAAATGAATGGGTTTACAATATTAATAAGTCCATCGACAATAATTAGATGCAATATCAAGGAATTATATGCAGGAGATGTATCATTTTTTTAAATAATCGAAAAAGAATCATGCAGATAATTAATATTTTGTTTAATATCACTTTGTTTCCGTATCAAATTCAAGTATGAATGTTTCACACATTACACATCTAATCATGGGCATCTGAAGTACCACTGCACCAAGTACCACACCAGCACAAGTCAAATAAAAAGAGGAAAACTTCAAGAAATAAACTCACTGCTGGTCCAACATAGTCTGGTTTAAGCGTCATGTCTCGTCTTTAACAGCGCAATTCGAAGTTGGTACGATCACTAATCTCAGTGTGTTGATGAAAGCTTTTGATTTTTATGCATATTCCTAAATGACAATTTGTAGACCGGCCAAAAGACAAAACTCAAATTTAAGGCCATATATGAACTCCTTGCAAATTGTAGATGATGATTTAAGAGATTTGTTCCATTTGTAGCAAGTTTGATTTTGACCTTAAAACATTTTTCCTTTAAATTTCTGAGCTCTTATATCTCACAAATGGTGCAAAAGTTTGATAGATTGTTAATTGACCATTTTCCATATAAATGGAAATGGATGGCATCATGGGTATTGGTAGGGCTAGGGTAGGGCTAGAATACATCTTGATATACGAAGTAATTCCATTTGGATCAACTTAAAACACAAATGGAATGTATATTGTATAATCTTATTGACATTTGGATTAAAAATTGTAATCATTGTAAGAGTAAATGAACTTCTAAAGGTTTTACAGCATTGTGTAAATGGGGATTTAGCCTGACCTTTTTTAGAGAACTAGAAATTCATTAGAATTTATATAAAGATATATAATTGTGCAAATAAAAGTTGTTTTGATAGAAAATTACACACAAAATTCAATTCAATTATGCCATCAAATAGAAGAAAATCTAAGTCTTTAATGATGAAAAATGCAGATATCCCAAAATTTAATAAAAAGAGACTTTTAGGACCATTGCTTATATAATGTGTGTAGTCTTTAGAAACAATGTACATCCTGGCTTTTTGCCAAAAATATTGTTTTGTATTCTCGAACTTTGAGAAACTTAGCTTGTATTTGTCAATGCAACTTTCGACTGTCGTCTTCCGGATTAACCTACTATTTTACGACCATCTAATTTAAATATGAATGTTATAATGTCTTTGTAATGCGTTTAAATTTAAATACAGTCTTCTTGTTTAAATAGAATTTATTGATACTATGAACTGTTTCAACAAAATTTACAAAGAATAATTATATAAGAAAAAACATGAAAAAACTACTCTTGTAATACTAATATTATTCCAGGGTTCGATGTGGGCTGTGAGCTGAGCGCAACAACAAAGGGAATTTGGGTTTATGCGAAGGAACATCCTCGGAATAAAGAATGGTGCCTAGTCTGTCTGGATACTGAAGGGTTGAATGATGCTACGCAGGTATATACATCCCAATAGTATTTGTTCAATTATTAAACACAAACAAAGTCGCATAAAAAAAGTTTTTAAAATCTTACTGAAATTTTCCAAGCTGGCTAAAAACTGAATATGTGACGTAAATGTCGGACCCGGGGTACCTGTACCTCCTTTATGTAAGTATGGATATATCAACGTGTATTATATATTTTGTCTTCGAATCTTAAGAATTGGTAGATAATTGACTGATGTATCACTGGTAGGAAAATCAAAGGGATTGGTCTCTAAAAAGTATCTGTGTAAAAAGCGTCCATTACTTATTGATCATCCCTCGTATAAGATCAACGTATTGATAATTGTACAGCGTGCAGATTATTTTAAACGTTGATCCAATGAGCGAAAGGTGCTTTTTTATATTTTAATTGGCATTTTATTTCTGAATTCTTTCTTGTATTGGGTAATACAGGGCGAACATTTCGATCCAAGTTGAGGGGACTGTTACGTTCGATAATAACAGAAAATAAAAAATAAAAACAGCAATTAAAATAAAACACTATACAGTACTATATTTTTGAAAAACTAAACGAGAGAACAATAACATTCACGGCATAAACACGATAAAATGTCACCACCTAGTTCACACTACCCTACCTCGATTGCGCATGCGCGAATTTTGGGGTTTTCAACCAGGTCGCTTTTGAGTATATCGACTGCTTAGTCAAAATGTTAATACGTTTTGTGCTCGGAGTGAGTCAATATTGCTATTCGCTGAACTCCAGTGGTGCAATAGTGAAATGTTTCAAGTTATATGATACTTGAAGAAAGAATGTAAATAATATCGTTTTAAATTTTAAAATATTTGATGTGTCATAGTACACGGTACACAGTTGCAAAAGTTGATCAATGCAGGGTACAAGGAATGTAAATTGTTCAATAGTACAGAGAGCGAAAAATTAAGCTGATTATACAGACATACTATGTCCCAATCCACGGATAGTGGGAAGTCCTCCATCTAGGAGGTATATACACCAGGTAATGATAATAAAAATTAAAATAGTGAAATGTTTCAAGTTATATGATACTTGAAGAAAGAATGTAAATAATATCGTTTTAAATTTTAAAATATTTGATGTGTCATAGTACACGGTACACAGTTGCAAAAGTTGATCAATGCAGGGTACAAGGAATGTAAATTGTTCAATAGTACAGAGAGCGAAAAATTAAGCTTATTATACAGACATACTATGTCCCAATCCACGGATAGTGGGAAGTCCTCCATCTAGGAGGTATATACACCAGGTAATGATAATAAAAATTAAAAAAATATGAAAAATATGGTCACCTGTCCTCTAGATTCAATTTTTGAATGAATCGTAGCATAATGTACAGATTATTTGATATCATGCTTTTCTTGAAACATTTATACGCAAAAATAACTGGGTCGCTCACCTCTTATGCCTATACGTGTTCAGTTATCATCAATTCTCGTGAGTAAAATTTCTCCAGGCCATTGATAGGTCCGCTCAGTAAATTGACAATTTCTACTGCGCATGTGTCGTGGGTTGTGAAACACTGGACGAAATGGTTTGGTAAATTTCAAGCTATTTGATTGGTCGAAAAAATCACGCGCCTTTGCGTGATTTGCTTTATTCTCGCGAGATACGGCGCTTCGTCCCCTTAATTTTTTATTTTGAACAACCATTATGATTTGGTGCATTATCTGACCAATCAAGCAGATTTGGAGGTATGAATATTTTTTTTATTTTTCTGTTTAGTGTTTTCTACTGGCCCTATGTGTCTCAGGATATTTGTTTAACGAAAACTAGACAAATAATTTATTTTAAAAATACATATTTTTTATTTTGGATGGAAGCTGCGTTACCTGAGAAATAGTGGAGAGGTTAAACAAATACGGTTTTTCAAAACGTATACGTAAACGCAAAGTACATTGAATCAACATAGGATTGTATCGCTTTAGTCTACTTCAGATACCCGTTCAACTTCAAAGTTGCGTGTTTAGAACGGGAGATTTTAAATTTCACGTTGCTATCAACGGGAATCATTATACTCATGTCTGTTGAATACTATCCTTGCAATTTTGATTTCGATGCAGAGTATAATTCTTTCTGAAGAAGATGATGTATGTTACGCATGATTTAACTCCAATAATCTTACGAAACGAGCTCGTTTAAAATATGCATTAGAAAACCAGCTATTGAACTTCATCAATGGCATACTATGTAATCAGTACAAGCTATGGTGTAGTCTAAACAAACACTACAGCTGAACGGCTATTTATGTGTGAACTCTCTACATGTATTTGTATAGGGGCGATTGATACGTTTAAGTTGCGTTTCGGATTTTATACGGTAGCTTAACCTCTCCAATATAAGTAATATATGGAGGACTTCCCACTATCCGAGTCCCGA
The DNA here is from genome assembly GCA_903813345.2 of Owenia fusiformis. Classification (NCBI taxonomy): domain Eukaryota; kingdom Metazoa; phylum Annelida; class Polychaeta; order Sabellida; family Oweniidae; genus Owenia; species Owenia fusiformis. The sequence goes on along the minus strand of CAIIXF020000367.1, from coordinate 12,390 downwards.
TCTCATGTACATTTACGTTGCAAACAGTGAAATTATGCCAAAAAGGCCGCCAGTTGATGCTTTCACAACGGGAAACACTATTTTGTAAGCACTACTAAGAAAGAATATGTTATGTGTTATCCATAAATAATAATCACGACTAACTACTAATTCTCAGGAATAAAAAGTTCACACTATTGAGATAGATAGAGCTTATCCTCGGACCAGTTACGTCTTATCCGCGTGTCATATTACTACTCTGTTAATTAACTAAGTAAAGTATTCCAATTAAAAAGTGTTGTATGTTTGTATGCAGCCAGCGTTTAATAATTCTTCGCACATATAAAATTGTCCATAAAAGAGTCTGATATATAATATTGTCCATAAAAGATCGGTCTGATAATTACAAGTAACCTGTGTTTATTTTAAAAATATTCTTTACGAATTTATGATAAGTGTATAATGTTCAATCATACAAATGCGCAGTCAGCGATTGTTCTCCACACTCACCCCTCCCCCTTCCTGACATGAACTATTTTGTAAAACCATTGACAGTGTGGAAAGGATTCTTACACTTGAGTGTCAAGGGGGGGGGGGGCAGTTATAAAAATATACAAGGCGATGGTTGAAATTGGACAATTTTCAAAACTGCTCAACATGGTGAAAGCTCTGGATTGCGAGAGAACAAAAACTTTGAATTAGGATTTTCCTAATACTATCATTAATCTAAACAACTTTTTAAACCTGATTACTCATCATGCCAATTAATACCATGATTGTGTTGAAAGGATTAAATATGATATCTATGGAATTATAATTTAATGAACTCAATAGTCTAAATGATAATAAGTTCATAATTGAGTCTTGGCTGACTAGTCTTGCATCATCAGATGGATTGCAAATACCTCCCTAAATCAAATATTTAAAATTTACAAATTTACTAGTGTACGGGTCGGCGACACAAGTCTCCACCCAACCACTAAAGTTTAAAAGGAAGACTATAGTGTCCCGTGAATTCATTATGATTATCTTAGACAATAGTGAACAATCATGGCGGTACAATCATGGGAGTGTTAATTAATCGGAATGCAAGTTTGATTTAAAATAACTCCTTTGGATCAAATATTTAAATTCAACTAGAATGTGGGGAGTGGAAACAAGTCTCTATCCAAGCACTAAATATCAAAAGAAAGATTTCAGTACCCCTTAACTTCACTCCCGGACTTCACTATTCACCACAACCCCCCCCCCCCTTCCCCAATTATCCCTTATGACCCCAGAATGTTCGTTTCTCGTCATTCTGTGCCCCCATCCATGGCCAGTAAGTAATCTGGCCATGGATGGGTATGTGTATGTGTATACTGGCTCCCTCCCAAAGGTGGGAAAAACCAGAGGCAGGCATAGACATTGACAGGGTGAGGGGATTTAAATATAAAAAATAGTCTTGTTTTTGGCTCCGCCTTAAATATTTTGGCACTGTTTAACGGAGCCGGTTTAAGGAATGAGAGGCAAAAATAATTCCTAGATGGCCTGTCTTTACTGTAATCAAGATGCTACCTAAGCGCAGTTTTAAAAGGGATAAGTAATTTATCTTTTGTGATAATATAATACAGTAGTATTACCAGTTGTTGATTGGTTTGCCAAATATAAGACCCCGTCATAAGACCCCTGTCTCTGATTGTGAAACATGTGTATGCATCAAATCCGAGGAATATTACATTATGTGAAACAATTCCAAAAAGTTTTGTCTTGAACTCAATCAAATAGCGATATATTTCAATATGTGGAAATGATTTATTAACATAATGTCAGGCACTATAGGTTAACAGGTTTTCAGTTTTGCTCTTTTTTGTCACGCTTAAATTGTGTGCTTTATTTTTTGGGGATTTGAATTTGAAAAGGTGAATTCACGATCCAATAAAGCTTAAAGTATCATTTATTAACAGATGCATTGAGGTAGAGCCACCGTTCAAAAGACATAAACATAACTCTGTCGAGTGCAAACCAGTTTTAAATGTCTCTGTTTAAAACTACATGTAGTAAAGTTTACAACATCAATGGATATAATTACAGTCACATGTACGTTGTTATTAAATTCAGAAACTTTAACGGCTAGCGCTTAAGGAGCTTATTGTCGGATTTTAAACTTGATATTGTTTATTGGATTGTTATCAAGATTCTTCTTCAATTTTTTTATTTGGGAACGTATATTTTTTATCATTAGAGAACCCAGGAAAACAATACATGTACAACAATTACTATTACTAATTAAGCTAATGGTCACTTGGCTTGGTGTATTTCCATTCTCATTTATAAAGTTCAAAAGACGAGCGCGTTCTTATAAATAAATAAATTAATAACGCAAACCACGTTCTTAATGTTTTTATTCAGAATCGTATTTTATATTCAGTACTTTTTTTTATTTATTAAGTTACAGACACAAGCGGCACATATAGGTTTGTTGTAAGACCATTTCTGCGATGACCAAGGTGCGTATTTTGGTTTTATAACGGGGATATTGCTCGAGTTTGAATAACAAATAAAAAGCATGTTCTTATTTCTGTATTCTGTCCTTTGATTGTGTATTAAGTTGAGCTGCACGCCAAACCGTTAAGATTGTTAAAACGCTTAAAATAAAACTTTATTCCTTTCAATTTACATAAAAATGAAACAGAATAGATTCGAATCTCAGTCACACCAGCCACTGGTCAAAGGAAGTACAAATATCTATATTAATCAAATGTCTGAGAATTTGATAACTGTCTGGAATCCAATGATAATTTTATTGAATCAAACTAAGAAAAGTATAAAGCATACATGAATTTTAAACTTTTAGAGGGAAAAGTCAAATATGCATTGTAACCCTAAAAATAATTCATTAAAGTGTCGTAAACATTTCATAACATTTATATAAATAAAACAAATAAAGCACAGCTCTTATGCCCTAATGAATTCATATCGGCGCAAACGGCCCTTGCAATAAAAACGCAGCGAAGCAGGGAATGCTTGGTAAATTCTTCCGAGACTGACTTTTGTTATTTCAAAATTGAAATATGCCAAATTCCTATGAAATAATCAAATAACCACGCAATCTTTTCCCTGGATTTTACTCTATTTTAGATTAACCAGAAAAATGTTTATATGATGTTGTGATGATTGCGTTTGCTTCTCACGAGTTCATTGGAAGGTTCAGTCGTAAAACTTCAGAGATCAAAAGACTAATTAGGCACCTGATTGCCAAAGTTTGATTGCATTTCGATCACCGGGATTTTACAAACGTATTGTTTAAGTAGCGATCGTGTTCTTGGGATCTTGATAATTTCCTATTTTAAGTTTTGGGTTGGAAGCAATGAGTGTGTCGGACTTTCTCAAGTCCACATATTTCTGTTTTCAAATGAAATAATTTCACCCTTGCCCGACTGACTTGTAGATAATGCACGAATCAAATAGCATGAAGATCAGATAATCAGATTGATTCGTATTTTCGCAATCAGATGAATTAACTTATTGTTTTCTCTGATGAAAAGGCGGTTTGAAAGCTACTTTTAACTGTTTAAAGGATTTGTTAATTCGCAATCAGACTGGCTTATTTTAATATTTAGTCAGTGCAAGAGGAGGGGGCTATAATGTAGAACAATAACTGAATAATTTATCACAATTGTTAAATACGCAAACAGAGACAGGTTTAAAAATGAGAATAGAGGCAAAAAACTCTATTCATGAAATGTTATTGAAACCCGGGAATTAAAAGCAATTTAAGACTGTTAGATGATCTCTTCTGTAATCAAGGTGATGTTGGTACACTTCCGCCGTTAGAAAAACAAAGACTAAGACAAATACTATATAGCAATTAATCCTTTTGTAATCATTAAATGTTAGATTCTTATTATTTTGTTGGACAATGTTCAGACTTCTGACCAAGATTAATTCATTTATGTTTGTATTTAAAAAATAGTATTTCAATCAGACAGACGTTCTAATGAGTTAGAAAAATACATTTGTCCATTTCCTCTCAAGAAGTTTTCAAAGGTAATCAAGTCGATTTAGCATTGTTTTTCATAACTTGACGCTTCCATGAACAGAATGACTTTGAAATGAGTTTTTATAATTTTAGCTTTTATACGGACATGCTTATTGTATATTTCTATATGAACGTTGTAATTTATGTGATGTAACATCGCCCCCCCCCAAATTACAGGTATACAAATTTTGGTCGGAATGCTTTAACTTGCAATTTAAAGCAATTTTAGACTGTTAGATGATCTCTTATGTAATCTAGGTGATGTTGGTACACTTCCGCATTTAAGAAAACAAAGACTAAGACAAAGAGAACTAAGCAATTAATCCTTTTGTTATCATTAAATGTTAGAGTCTTATTTGTTATTGGACACTATTAAGACTTCTGTCTCCGATTGTTATGCAGGTATGTGTATAAAATCATGTGAACAACATTATCAAGGAAACTCTCATATTCATTCTCATAATGTCTTACAGCTATTTCGCTAATGACATAATCCTAAACAACATGTGGACATAATATTACAGAACTGAGCGAAAAGAAAGGTTGAACAAATCAGATTAAGATATTTTATTTTTTAAATGCACAAAGGGCAACAGTTGAAGAACAAAAGTTAGAGGTGTTGTGAAATAGATCGTGCTTTTATATGATCCCCTTCTGTAGTACCCTACCCTTTGCATTTGTTCGACTTAACTTCTTAAAGTAGTTTATAATTAGACTCTGCACGCAGCGTAATAGTGCCTCTATTATCCATGACCAGGGGCATAGCCATCTTTCGTTATCCGATATACAACTGATATTGATATCTTTCCCCGGACAATGTGTTATCTCATGGTCCGTTGACATCATCAACAATGTGATTTACCACAAGAGATTAACCAACATTCCTTAATTAAAAAGTTGACAATACTTGAATTTTTAAAGCAAAAACACAATAACACAATAACATCGAGGCAAAATCAAAACATGGTGTGGAAATAAAAGGCATACAAAATGGCCATTAAAAATACATTCTTGTTCATAAAAGTATCAACTTTACTACATTGGACGCAAATACAAAGTATAGAATAAATAAAAATAACGTCTTCCCAGAGATTACAATACGGATCAGTAAGTCAACAAATCTAACCGTTAAATAAACAAACTTAGCCCACGTCTGCAATTGTTCGTCTGCTGGTCAGAACTTGGTATTTGCTTCGGATAATCAATTTCTGAGAATACTGATGTCTTAAATAATTCATAAAGACGATGTTGTCTTTAAATAAGGATCTTTAATCTACAAACTGTTATTAATAACAGTTTTTAGTATACAAACAAACATACGAACATACAAAATGTAGCGTATTGATTACACGTTACAGTGGCGTAGCCAGCTTTCAGTCGGGGGGAGGGGGGGGGGGTGCGATCGTGGCATAAAAAAATGTTTTTGAAGATTTGTTTTGAATTTTACAAAAATTGGTGCAACTTCGTTCAAAATCGAGCTAGAAGCTTCAAATAAAAAGCATTTTGAGACTTTTTTCTTCTATCTAATGGTTTTATTTTCATTGGTTATGGAGGGAGGGGCACCCATCGCATCCCCCTGGCTACGCCTATGCACTATATTAATATAACAAGGTTATCATATCATGCCAATAGTTAGATGGTTAACTAATATTAACACAAAATAATAATACACGATAATTAAAAAAAATAAACCTCGGTATTCAGGCCTAAAATCCAAGGATACGTGTACCATTACTTAAGTGTAAGCTGCAATACCATATCGAATACCTGTACCATTACTCAATAATAACCACTAGTAAGACCATAATAACAAGCTTAATAACTAGCTTATTGCAAGTTATTTCATACGATTTTGTCTTGTGTTTGAGGTGTCATCAAATGTTATTTAATCCAAATAAAGTAAACATTATTTTGTAGATTTAGACACGGGCTTTCAGGTCGTATATATATTCTAGTCATTAAATTAACAAGAACGCTAGATTATACGTGTTAATAGGGTATCAACTTGAAATAAAATAGCGAAATTAAATATGAACACGTTAATGATAAATGAAATTCGCTATCAGTATTAATGACTATCCACTATTCAGAATAATTAAAATTGCCTGAACTACATGTGAAGACTCGAGGTTCCATATCCATCCGCCAAAAGGTATGACCCCTATTTAGTCCATTTAAAAACGTGTGGTTTTGTTCTAAATAACACCATGAGTTGGCTTCTAGGGTACCTAGTATGCCACTATTTGGTATCAAAATAAAGAAGAGGAGTTCAACTTTGATTTGAATTACGAAAATAGCGATGTAGGTCAAAAATAGTTCCGATGTGAGCATATTTACTACGCATTTGCCCGTCATCTCAAAATTGAGGGAATGGTAGCAAACTCGAGTTACAATAAATGGACGCTGATATCTCAAAAAAGTAACCCGACTGATCAGGAACGCCATATGTGCAAAGTATTGTTCTGAATTTTCGAATTTGGTGTTGGATTACAATATTCATACATGAAGAATCTTTCTATATAACCCCTTGAATGGTCTAATTCACTACCGTCCTCAAAAACCGATCATTTAAAATATTATGTTCAAAATAATATCATGCCACGTCTTGGGAGCATTTTTTCTTCACGATTTGTTGTAGCGCTGATATGACGTCGTATTTCTCTATTATTGTAAAAGGTCTTATATGACGTGTTGAATGTCAGATGTTTTTGGATGGTATCTGCTCCAGTGATTTTGCATTTAATCATGAAATGCTCATCACAAGACACCTCGAAACAAACATTATCCTCTTTGTGACAAGAGGAAAAATGTTTCACAATATGTTATGCCTTACGGCAAAGTAAAGATACATTTGTGGGACGACTTTGTATGCATCTTAAGATTTTAGAAAAACAATTAATTCACAAAAATACAGTTGAATAACATCTAGAAAACGTATCCACATATAACACGATGACACGCAGTTTAAATAACAGTTAACTGTTTTTTTTTACATATCAATGTAACATTTTCGAAGGGAAACTTATATGCTCCCTGTACATTTATAGATTTACTGAAATGTATCGTGTATTGCATTCGAGTTTTGCTTCAATGCGCCCACTATTATTTATCTTTGCCTACAGTGTTTTTTTGCCAACAATATTCTACAAACTGTTTGATGAATCAATTCTATGTCTGGTAGAACACTAGAAATAAATGTAAAATGTATTTTACGTTCAGAAATATGGAATTAAACCCACGTCCTCCATTTGCAACTTAGCTGTACCCTGTTTCCCTTTTAAACGTGATCACGTGGTAGGGTAGTGTGCAGTTGCTCTCAATATCATGAATCTTTTTTGACCTTGAGAAATCTCAAATCTATATACCCTATAGCCAGATTTTAACCTCTTGAATCCCAGGCTCTAAAATTGGCATGAAACCGGAGAATTTTTCATTTTTTGCCACCTTTTGATATTTTACTACATACCAATACAACTTTAGATGCTCAACTTAGTAAAATTAGACGGCAGAGATCATTTCTACACGTTTTCAAACAATTTTTGTGTCAATTGGATGAAAATTGTTCAAATGATAGCAATTTTAATGAAAAACTTTGTGACGGATTTTCTCGTCCCTCTGGGTTTCAAGGTCATTTTTTAGATGACGAGAAATCTCGTCATTCTGGGTAGTCAAGAGGTTAACTTTTGAGAAGATGATTTTGAAAACAAATTGGTCAATTTGAAGCAACATGAAAAGACCCTTTGGACCTTTTTTGACCCTGAGAAGTTCATTTAAGGCGAAATATCAAATCTTGTCAGATTTGAACTTGTAGAGAACTTGTAGATGATTTAAAAAATAAGTTAGTTTGAAACAAGGTGAAAAATGACATTTTTGACTATATTTACTTACTGTACTAAATGACCCAACAGGCCCATCAAAGCCCAAATACACTGTATACAGAGACATCTATTCATGTATATAGCATCTATTTTATAGTTCGTTGCTTTGCTCGATGCAACAGAACAACGATATCAAATTATAAGGAGCTTGCCACTTTCATTTATTGAAAAAGTAGCCTCTGTAACAGCATGTTGTCATAAACATGGTAATACAAATCACATTAAGTACAAAACGCAGGTAACGAAACTATGACATGATTCCCTTCATAGCATTAAAGAACACTCTAAATGTGAACGTTAAGACTTAACAAAGAAATATAAATTAACATTTATCGAAATTGATTGATCCCGGCCATTAAAACCTCGAATTAATGCGGAAAAGGGACGCGATCAATCAAAGACATCTAAATGTTCTAAAACCTAATTATTTTATTAAAATAAAGTGCGTCTCGATACCTGGCAAAGCTCAGAATGAAGTTACACGCCGTTCTAACATGCACCCATGCAAAACAACTCAACATCAACTCGTACACCTGTTCCATTTACACAACGCCTAAAGAAATCATTTATGAGCTAATGTCGCTGCGCTCAAACGCACATAAATGTCAAAACTATAAAGGACCTTATACACCCTCCATTTGGATCTCCCCATGAGAAAAAAATAATTCATCTGATTTTTCAAAATAAAAATACTGCCTTTATTATTACATTTATATGTACACTAGTATCTTTTTGACCTATATTCAGCACTGTATTGATGAATTGGCCACTTATTAGGGCCAATATTCAATCATAAAGTGTACAGGGGTCGAGATGCCAAACCAGGAAGTGTTTTTGTGTCTGTCAAAATCCATTTGCATCCTACACATCCCTACATCTTATCCAAATATGTTATTAATTAATGAAACATAACAGTATAATCTTTGGATTTACAAAGTTGTATGGGATTTCATAAGTGTAAACGTTGCTTTTGAAGCATTTTCCTATAGCCATTTTGTAGGAAAAAATGATGAAAAAATGTCTAAGCCTTTAATTTGAAGTATGACCTGAATCGATTGCAAACTTTATATTTGCACATCTGATGTGATATAACATTTGTGTCATATTGTGGAATTATTTAATTTGCAATCGATTCAGGTCATAGTGTATTTTAGGTATTTTTGTGAAAATCAATAGAAACCAATGGCCTCCATTGGAATCTGATGATATCCACATGTTAAGTCAATGGAGCACATCCAATGGCAAGTCAATACACCCTTGCTGAACTTAATGACCTCAACCTCAACCCATGTGGGTCCAAACGCTTAAATATTTTCCACAGTATTATGTGACATTGTATTCTTTATGTTACACCTAAAAATGATTCATTTTGTTCATGGGGAGATCATAATGGCGGGTGCACTAGATCCTTTCTGATTTGAAAATGAGATCAGATTTGTCGCAGTGTCGCAAAAACAAACACGCTGACTTTATATCCTCGATATCATGGAAGTGTTGGTGGCTCACCATCGTAAAGGGTGATCTTCTTGCGATATACAGGGTGATCATTAAGTTCTGGGAATTGGTCTGCCATTTCAAGATTTCTCAACCATTTGAGTTGAAATTTTCAGCAGGTGTTCATTGTATAATTTTGAATTGACAAGCATTGTTTCATATACATATCACATCTACAATTTATTCTATTGTAATTACAAAAAAAGTAAAAGTGGTTTGCGGGTCAGCAAATTTTGACTGATGATAATTTGAAAATTTCCTGCCAAAACATATTCATCTTGCTTAGATAGTTGCTTCAAACTACCTGTACTAGAAGCAGAACAGTTCTCTTGAAGTCATTTATTCAGAAGTATTCTTCATTGCTGAGGGGATCATTTCATTTATGATTGTTTCCATTAGCCTTGGATGCACATGCGTTGTTGACAAACTTAGTCCATAAAGATGTGTTCCAGTCCTCCCTTTGGTATCCCTTAAAGATTTGCTCAAGCCGTTGAAATCAGTTCCTTATTGGAATCAAACTTATGACCTCGCATATAATGCTTTAACACCCAAAATGTAGTGAAGCCTAATGGTGCTTCATCTAGTGAATATTGTCTGGTGAATATGGGGCAGTAATAACTTGTGTGAACCCTAATTATTCAAGAGTAGTATGGGCAGCTTGAGTAATGGGAAAGAGCACAGTCATTATGGAAGAAAACTCCCCGCTAGTTTTAGTCATGATTGTTACTTTGAGATGCCGATGAATGATACAAAATAGAGCAAAGTACGCTCTTATATAACAATAAACATGTTACTTTAGAAACTTAAGTAAGAAGTATTTGAAAATATAAAAATCACAGAAATATGTCCACCAAATAGATATTTATTAACCATTCTTTTGGATCAAGCAAAATTTGAATTCATTTTTATTTTACTTGACCCGCTACGCCATTTATCATGTTGCTATAGTAACAATAATTATCCATTGTGACATCAGATGACAATGAGACTGTTTTATCCAACCCAAAATTACATTCCCCATTTACCTTGAAAAAGTAAATTGGTTAAAAAATAATGAAATGACAGATAAATTCCCAGAACTTAGTGATCACCCTGTATAAGCATAAAATAAATATAATCTAAATCAAATAAATTCGGTACATAACGAATCTTTACAATGTTTACCCAACAGATTCGCAATGTGCTATCGAGTAAAAATTTCCATTTAAGGCACAAGGGGAGTTTGAAATGAGGCATATGTTATGCGCTTACCCATTTTCTTCAGGTGATGAGGAATGCATTATGACTCTGTTCGCCCATATCCTTACAGAGTGCGCTTATTTGTAGAAACCACAACGTATTCCCCATATTGAAATCTCATGGTATCCATTGTTATCAGCCGAAGTTGGCTCACTTAAAAATGTTATTTTCCAAAAGAGATCGACTTGCAATGCCAACCTACCTCTGAGGAACTTTAGGAGCTCCTATTGTGTAATTTATTCATGCGATAAGAATGAGAAAATAAGTCCAACATTTAAAAAAAATGTGTTCAGGTTGGATCTTTATCTAAGGTTTGGGTTTGAGATACGTTTATCATTTTTGGCCCTCACTTGAAGAAAAAACATATTATCTCAAAAAGAAACGCTATACGCATAGTGAGATTATAATCTACCGTGGTAAAAGATATGACTGTCTGTAATCATTTGCTATACCATACCATACCTCGTCCTCTGATCAATTTGGGAATACAAATTTCTTCTAGACCCATTGCTACGCCGTTGGAGAGTATAGATATTTCCCTGACAAAATGTAGTGTTAGCATATAATTCACTCATCAATATCTATCTGTTATTGTTTAGTATGTCACGTGCCCGCTGACCTACATTTCATGTAGCACGTGACGTGTTATAGCCAATCCCGAGGGGTTACTAGATCCAAGATGTCGGACATGTCATAATATTTATGTTTGGAATAAAAACGCTTTATATCTAATCTTACATACAGCTTTCAGTTTATTATTTGAACCCGATCAACAGCACCCAATATCAATTCCAATATATATAGTACTTCACATTACCTTGTGCCCATCGATTGCATTCGTATGATTTGACTTTTTTCAGGGGTCTGGTGGTAAAGATTATGAAAATAACGTATTCGCCCAAAGTCTTTTGTTGTGCAACGTGTTTGTCCTCAATCACAAATCATTGATCGATCAGAAGTGCATCGATGATTTAGAGTAAGTAGTATTCTCTTTCATATCTGAATAAAATATACAGGGTGGGCCAAAAATAATAACCAACTTCAAATCAGGATAAAATGGTTATACTCAATATGGTACATTGACCTGTATATCATTTTAAAGATTATATATTTTCAAACAATGTGGTATATTATACTATGTCATAAAATCGGTAGTAAAAGTATATTATACTTATTTGATTGGCCAGGTTGCTATTGAAGGTCTCTAATTTTGAAGCAGAAAACAGTAAATCTGGGAAATTATGTAAACATTTTATTTATAGAATATCATTTTGTAAGGTGAATACATGGTTGTATATTCGCATCATTGTGTGACTAAACTTATTGTTTTTGAAATTCAGTGTTGTTTAATAACAATTAACACGTTGTTTATTTTTACAATTGCTCAATATGCCAATCCCCCTCTGCGTAAACAACAAGCTTCAAGCGGTAGCGCCATCTATCAACAGCTTTCTATTGCAATACATTCCATTACTTTAGGATTCCGCATTGTAGCTCATCAATACTTTTTATTGGATGCTTGTGATTGTACAAAAGCCTTGAGATGGCTCCATATATGGTAATCCACCACATTAGCATCGGGGCTGTTGGGTGGCCAAGCATATTATATTTCATAATGACATCTCATATTGTACTACAGTGTGGGCCTAAAAATAATACCAAACGTTAAATCAGGATAAGAATAGTTACGTTCGATATGGTACATTGACTTATATATACCTTGTTGACTTATACAAGGGTCGATCCAGATATTCTGATAAAAATGCTCTCATTTTTTTA
>CAIIXF020000366.1:0-19000 GCA_903813345.2 Owenia fusiformis | reverse complement strand
GATATGGTATCCGAAAAGTAGGTCACAATAAAAAGTTCTTGGAATTCAATGTATGAGTTATGAAATATGTGTAAAATTGTCCAAGGAATCCAAATCAGCAAACCAGATTTTGATCCTACTTCCGGTTCGGAAGTTATGGAATTTTGAAATTTCAAAAAGGCCCAAGGTCCAATATTTCACTATATTGCTCGCAGAAATGACGTTATTAGTATTATTATTACCGTTAACGACCAGGGCTGAAATAGCAAGAAAATCTTACGCATTTCCCGGGGAAAAATTGCCGGTCCCGAATATATTCTAGACCAGTCCATACGGATCATCACTATGACGTCACACATTTCTCAGGTCGATATAGTAGAACACCTTCTAAACTAGCTCTAAAACCCCTAGAACTGGCCCGGCAAGATGGTTATAATTGGGCATGAGAAAATTATCAATTGTAACAACACAACACTAGATACAGCTTGGATGCAGCCAACTTAATAAGAATCTGCAATAGAAGCCGTCCTCAAAATCTACTTTCCTTCAAAATGTGGACACTAAAAGGCCTAGGTCAAAATCTAGGTCAAATTCATAGTTTTTCCTTTGCCTACAACAAATCATATCTGAACCAACAACAAATGACTCATCTTTTATTGATCTCATATTTACCAATACTTTTGTTTGGAAATCAGGATATACATTCCTCTGAAGGTTCTACACTGTGGGAGCACAGGACCGTGGGTCCTTTATTTCATCTGTAATGGCATTTTCCAGTTGATGGGTTTAATTATATATGGTATTTTCAATTTTTCATGAGGATGTCTTTAGACTACGTGTAATGGGGTGGCTAATTACTTTACTGAATGAGGAATGTTTATCCAAACAATGGATACAAAGAAAATCTGGCCAGTTGTCCATCAGTAAATAAATCATCATGATAAAAGTATAATTTATTTACTAAAGCATCAATTTGTTACCGTACTGAATCCAAATGATACATAAGTGCATCCATTTTATACATATATGTTGACGTTTACGAAATGTTTTTCAAATATCTTCCCTATAACAGGAATATGGTAGCTGAAACTTTCACACATTGTCGTACTATGTATATTGAATATGTATGCAAGATTTCAAGTCACAATGTTAAGTAGAAACTCTGAGATCACTTACCTCGATTTGCTGTCATATTTTTGCAATGATCCCATTCCCTATAATGTACGCGAGTACCCACGATGCATTACATATAAATGAATGTATCCACATAGATCGACTAGCCACAGTGTTATAACTTGTGTTAAATGGAGCGAGCTGATTTGAAAACTGGCTCCAACTTGAAGCCAGTTTTGGAAAAAGAACTATTGTGCTGCTACTTTAGTGGGGTTTAAAGAAAAATAATACACGACTGTTAAAAAATTTAGTTTTCCTGAATTGAGTATGGGGAATTTTAAAAGATAGACATGAAAATGAAGAAGTCCAATATTTTTAAAATTGAAACATTCTTTGTAAAGCACACTCAGGTACCTAGCTTGGTGTGATTCTCCCTTTAAAAACACAATCAATTTATATTATTAAGAGGGGACAAAATGCATTTGATTAAATATATTAATTAATTATAAGGTATAAAAACATGACAGTTCTTGAAATTTGAATATCTCAATTCTCAACATTTATCTATTTTGAAGTATTCTAGATCTTATAAATTATCTCTAGAATACCTGTCTACTTGCACGCCCGGTGATCGAAAAATGGGACAGGAGATAAAGGCGATGTCTGCAAGATAATTCAACAAATCTGGACGTTTTATTTCTAAATACGAACTTTATCATTGAATTGTTAAAAATGAATAGGCCCACTGTATGGCAAAATATGTAAGCTCTTCTACAAATCAAGTGACAATGGTCCACACGACCCTGTAATAGATACTTGTAAGGTGACGTTATTATATCATAATCAATAATATTAGTTCATTTAAGAAATACAAGAATTTGTGTAACATCGACTTGTGCACGTTGGTTGCATTACACCTTTCTTAATATATCGCAATCTTAGAAGCTAATGAGTTAAAAAAAATACTAGACGAGCCAGCATATTTTACCATACCACGCACCTAGTCATTTAGCAATTCAAGAGACATCTTTCTGTTTAAAAAATAAATCTTCCAGATTTGTTGAATTAACTTGCAAAAATTGCTTTTCCCCCTCCGTCCCATTTTCTGATCACCAGGTTTGGCTTAAATCAAATTTGGGATTGTGTTTTTTGCTTTAATATTTTCCATATATATCGGATGGGCATAACAAATGGTCCGTACTTTGTTACTTGATTACTCAAGAACCCTCTCATTTCCGCTTCTAGAATTTTACACACTCAAAACCCATTATGTCCTGAATATGCTGACAATATTCCAAATTAATTCAAATAAGTTCTGTTCATGGGACCAAAATCTATAAATAAGTCTTTCCAAGTTTTACATGAAAAGGTGGTCAATTGATCCTCCATATTCTCCAGCATATTCTCGATAGATGGTGCGCATAAGTTTATTCCATGAACTGATTGAAACCTGAATTTTCTCTAGCAGATAATTCTTAATGAAAATGACCCTCTTTCATTTGCAAAAACGCGATAATCTCTCCTTTGCACGCAATCTCAAATGGAAAGTCTTTTCCGTCAAGGATGCCAATTTTTCACAATCTTCTTCGAAAACTTATCATAAGGTGATCCTTTTATAGTCCATTTAAAAACCTGTGATTTTGTTCTAAATCACGCCATAGTTGGCTTCTAGGGTACCTAGTTTGCCATTATTTAGTATCAAAATAAAGAAGAGGAGTTCAACTTTCATTTAAATTACGAAAATAGCGATGTAGGTCAAAATAGTTCCGATGTGAGCATGTTTACTACGCGTGTGGACGTCTTCTCAGAATTGAGCAAATGGTAGCAAACGCGAGTTACAATACAATGGACGCTGATATCTCAAAAAGTAACCCGACTCCCAGAGGGGGAGAAACACCAGGGTTCAAAGATGACATACGCTTATAATGTAAATCTGTATTGAGATGA
Organism: Owenia fusiformis; assembly: GCA_903813345.2. Taxonomy (NCBI): domain Eukaryota; kingdom Metazoa; phylum Annelida; class Polychaeta; order Sabellida; family Oweniidae; genus Owenia; species Owenia fusiformis. Next base: position 15,961 of record CAIIXF020000366.1, on the reverse strand, counting down.
CATCGTCGCTGATTGGTCAAAAGTCGACAAACAAATGACGTCATCAATGGCGGTTTCAAAGTTTTCAAAATACGCTTCGAATAATATTATGTTCATTTCTGGCGTGTTAACCAATATCATAGCTTCTCATTTCACATCAACATAAAGAAAGGTGTACGGAATATGCCTATATCAATTAAAAGATCCCATCAAAGTGTAGTATTTGATAACTAGACGATGAAAATTCGAACGAACGAAGGTGGTAAGCAAGAGAGGTAATTATGTCTGTCATCTTTAAACTCTGGGGCTTTCCCTCCTCTTCCCGACTCCCCATAATTTGATGTAGGGTGGTCAAAAAATGGCAACCCTAGTTTTTCCTAATATCTTTGTCATTCTAAGGAATAACTCCTTGATATTTTACACATTTGTACATCATTTAATTTCTTACCAACCAACTATATTTCATGACCATCGGACTGATTGTCACAATATTACTGCATTTTAAGCAACATACTCCAGATCGCCACTTTCGGGCTGTCTGAGCTGGTCTGTTATCCAAATTAACTCCATTTCCAACTTGATGCACTGGTAAACTGTAACAATCATGTATTCTTGGGGAGCCAAGCACTTTATGAAGTAGTGGAGAGGCACCTTCACACAGACAGATGCACAGTTTAGTGTGTTCCCAGAAGATAGGGTCCTTTACCTTTGATGATGCTAACAGATATGCAATAACTGTCAATATCAAACTCTATTTTGTGATTCCCATGGAGTTCTTGGGGACTTTAGGTGAACCAAGGGGGGTTGAAAGGCAGCAACAGTGCTTCCAACAAGACAGAACCATACCCCATACACCAAATAATGCACAATATTGGCTTTGGGACGACCACTTCAATGACCACATTTTCAGCAGTACACCAGACTTTGAGTGGGCACCCCATAGCCCAGATATGGCCCAATTTAATATTTACCAGTGGGGATACCCCAAATATAGATTGTAGGGTAATAACACCAGAAAGACATTTGACCTCAAAATAAAGATCACATGTGTCATTCAGGCCATACTTGCAGAGGAATGCTGTTATGTCATTGACAGGTTTGGAAAACATGTGCAGGTTTGCCTACAGCACGATATTGGAAAACTGGGGAACCTTGTTTAAAGTGCTGTAACATTGCGACTATCAGTCCAATGTTCATGAAATAAAACAGTCTAGTATGAAATTGAATGATGTACATGTGTGCCAAATATCAGGGCAAAATTTTCAAAAAATGACAAAGATATGAGGAAAAATTAGGGTTGCCGTTTTTTTACCACCCTGTATGGGGGGAAGGGTAAGCGTTTCATAGCTGGTCAAGAGCTCGAATCCGCTCGTTCTTAGGGATCAAACAGTTTTTGGTCGACTACATTACTTTGAATTATTTTCTACAGAACATGTCCTTTCAAATTTCCAATCAAATTCCACAAATTCTTTCGAAAAAGTTGTCCCTCTCCAACCCCTTTCATTGTAACATGTTACTGTAACGTGTTAGTAGTTGCCATCAATTCCTTGTCCGCCGAAGAGAAAACATATTGTCTCAGCCAAACATGTGTCCATCCGGCAGAATAAAATCTTTGACAGCACGACCATACATTTTTTCAGGCAACACTTGATTCACTAGTGAGTTTCAAACCAGCGCGCGCTCTAATCATAACACCTGACAGGTGATGCAGGGTGGATCACTGGAATGTGCGTTTTAGAGGCTATGTTTTCATTTTAATCCTGTGTACAGTTTACTATAGCTCTTGGCCTCAACATTTGTCAGTATATTAACTACATCATGCCATTCAAATGCATACATTTGAAAGGGTTTGAATGAAAAATAATAGAGCAATGTAGTCCATTTTGTGCCAACCCGATATATCAAGTCACGAGCTAAAATCCATTCCATCAACCCTTCGGTTAGACTATAGAAAATTACATCAAGGGTAAGGGGGGGGGGGGCAAATCTGCCCATGATCTCGGAAACGGAAAACCATATGAAGGTGCATTAGGTTTCATTGGAAAAGTTATTCAATTCCCAGTATTTGAGCTGAATTATAACGATACTGAGCGATTATTAATAAAGAAATTGATATTCTCAGAACATAGGGGTTTTTCGTTTCAAGTCAAAAAACTGACAATTCTGTTTTTTACGAACTTTGAACAGCTGTAACTTTCCTTCTAGCGGGTAAGAGTCACATTTTTTGCTAAAACATGCTTAATTCAGTTCAGGAAAAGCTAAAAAGTTTCAGGTCAAAAGATAAACTACGAAAACAGTTATCAAAAAGTCCTTTTGGGGGAGAGAGATCTGCCCTCTAGCCGTTTGAGGGTTTACATGATCTCGATACGGCTTCTATTGATACAATGAGGCCACTATTTTTTAATCAAAGAGGGACAGTTCAACACTTTAAGCTGACTCGCTCAGCTTTCCAGCGGTGTATTTGAACCTCAGAACAGGTGGGGTCATTTATTTGACCCTGAAGGTAATTTTTAGGTTTGGCGCCTGATTAATTTAGCACTTCGGTACGTCAAAACTATCAGGGTTACAGACCTCAAAACGTCCGTGGAAATAACACCATTTCGTTTTTACTTTTGATGTTTTTCCATTTCGATGGACAATTCAAAATCAGTGGTCCACTCACAAATATCGAGCTTCAAATGCCAAACTGTTCTTAAAAGAAAGAAACCATATATTAAATACGTCACGAAATCCATTTGCATTATCATTTATTTTAAAAAAATCTTGACACATTCGAGTCATGTTTTTAATTTTAGATTTTATATAAAATTCATATCAAAAGGCACCACTTTAAAACGTTGAACCTTCGAGTGTTTGTTCAACACTGATTTGATATGATTGTCAAAATGTCATTAATTAGAATTGATTTTTATAAGAAGGATAACAAGCTGTGAACAAGATATGATGAATGAGATTAGTTGATAAAAATGTCACGTATTTAAATAAAACGATAGTGAATTTTAATTTTGCAATGCCTGATATTGGTAAAAAATACATATAGACTTCATTAATCTAATACTCATACCCTATCTGCTTTTAACCCTAATTTCTACAACAATTTTTTATAACACTTAGTCGTAGGGGAGAGGGGGGGGGAGGATTTCATTTCGTTGGTATTGTTGTAAACCTTATTCAATTACCTTTTCAGAAAGTTTTTTTTAAAGGTATCATAGTTCAAATTTAGGTCAACGTGACTAAGGGGGTGTACATTTTTGACATTTGTAATAAATTGTCAAGTGTCAGTTTTGACACCTCTAGGTACGCGATGAAACCAACTTGCACACGCAGTGCAAAGACGTGTTTAGAGTGTGACAAAAAGTCTTGACACGCCTTGAGACGAATAATCACAATCTTTAGGTATGCTTATATTCATTATTATATAAATACTAATTTGCCCATGGTATCTTTAATCGAAGTACCTTATGAAATTTCTCCTGTTCTTTTTATTTTATCAAATTCATTTGTTATTTTATTATATGAATATTGAATCGGATATGCATTTTAAATCCAGATAAACAATTCGTGGGTTGTTTAGAACATCAATGGGAATACCAAACAAGCTGGACTGGTTCAATGCAATAACGCAGATGGGAGTAGGTAGTTACCTGTTTCACCACCAGGTGGCTCGTTCGGGTCAGATAGCATGGCGGGTATAGTAGAAAAATCCCTTTAACTTAAATAACATCTGTTTTAGTGGTTCAATTTTCATATAACCCTTATGTATCTAATAGTTATGCAAATCAAAATATGTCCAGTAAATAAGAATGACCAATACAATAAAAAATATTTCACTTTTTTGTGATTTTTTTAACATGGGCTATATGGAGAATCAACCCGAACTAGAAGTCACACTTTCAAAATTAATGAAATTTTCAAACTTGATAAACAATTTTCGAAACCATATTTCTAGATGTACTTTTACATGTAGATTTCAAATATAACATCGCTGAGATCCTCGGAAAGATCATTCAAACATTGCTAAAATGGTGATAACTGCATTGATCTGAAAAGAACTTTTGGACGAGAGGCAGTCGCCCCGTCTCTTTAATTACGGACCTCTCATAAATTTTTCCCAGACAGTACAGTACTTGAGAGACTTATAAATTAATGTCTCTGAGTACTCGTGACACCGGGCTTGTGACCAAATGACTTTCCAGCGACTTGTTAATCAACAGGTTACTTAAATACTATAAGTTATTGAATGATTTGAAGTGCAATACAGGATATATTCTGTTCGAGAAATTCCGTATTGGAACGAGACGAAGTCGAGTGCCAATACAGAATATCGAGACAGAATATATCCTGTATTGCACTTCAAATCATTCTATAACGTTTATATCGTGTGATCCTCTGTATTGCTACTGAGATTGATCCCTCCGTACCAATATTTTCTGTATTGTGACGGAGATGATCAATGGGGACAATCTCAGTACCAATATAGATTGGTACAGCACAAGAACTGACCAATCAGAAGGCTTCATTTTACAGATCATACGATAAAATGAGATATTTTGCCCCATGCCCATGTTCTTTTTTACTGGGCTCATCCACAGGCAAGTACAGATAGTAATTATAATTCCCACCAATTTCTCTATGATCTAGACGTAAAAAACATACTAATTACATGTAATTGCAGTCTAATTGCGATTATGAATTGTGTAATGCGTACATAATCCGGTACATGAACACGATCCCCTGTTTATGATTCGATATAAAACGTCTTGAAATGATTGAATAACTGAGTTTGTCCCTTTGGTGAGATAAAAATGTTGTTGTTGTGCGTTTTGTTAGCAAATAAAAAATGATAAAAAATATTTGAATGAATCAAAAGTGGCCTGAACCTAGCTTAACTTCACTTCAAACTTCAAAAGATGTTTAAAAGCATTTATAACATAACATTAAAATCATATTACGTACTTTATGGGGGAGCTAGGACCTGTCATTATCAAAAACTGTAGGCAATATTATTTTCAAACAAACGGGTCTTATATTGCCAAAAAGATCTGTGCAGAAGTGTGTCAAGAGCCAAAAAGAAGTAGTATGTCTTACTACAGGCCCGTAGCCAGAATTTTCCAAGGGAAATTTTTTCCCCAAAAATTTAGGGGGGGTTCACTTTTGTAAATTTTGCCCCAAATCACTCAAAAAATAGTCAGAATGGTGAAAAACCGCATGATTTTGAAAGATATTTTGACTAGGGGGGGGGGCAGAGTTCGGGGGGATACCCCCGACCCCCCCCCCCCCCGGCTACGGGCCTGTACTACCTTGCCAATGTCTAAGTTCGCCCCTATATGAACCACCTTGATAATGTCCCCTGCCGGGTGTCGCTTTATTACCTTCCCCGGGGGTTTCACTTCAATATACAGTATGTATCACCCCAAAGAACCCCTTTTTGAGCATTTCTCCATGTCATTTTCCTCTCAAGATTGAAGGTTTCCATGTGTAATTCCTCTGAGACTTATAAATGACTAAAAACCAACTTTTTTAGTGATTTGTTCCAGGCTTCAGCAACAGATTTAACAAATTTAATACAATTTTCTATAAAAAAACAGAATTTTGGCTTAAAATGGGTACTTTCTTAGACAACTTGCCATGTTTTTTTCCTCTCAGATTGGCCAATTTCCATGTTTTATGCTCAAAGCCAAAATTGGCCATGCTGCACATATCTGCCCAAATTATTTGAAGTGAACCCTTCAAGATCCACCAAATGTTTTAAACCATGCTGCCTATATCGACATTATCATATAATCAAAACTGGTCTCCGTTTGAGTTTTCTAACCCTGCTATGAAGGATGTAACAGATACAATATATCTAGAATGGTATATTACAGTTTTTTTCTGATGTTGGTATCCAAAAACATATCTTTCAATTATCAACACATACCGGGCACAATATAACGCGTATACATATTGGAACATATATAAGAGAATTGGGGAAAATTACAATCCCTTTGATCAAATTATTAGATTTAATCTCCAGCTGTGGTGCAATCAAATAATTGATACACATAATTAGCAATCAGAAAGATGCTTAGTCTAGATTCCATTTTTGGATTTCATATTGGACTTTCTGCATAATGATAAAATGTTGATGATATAGTTTTAGATAAAACCCCAGAGCCGTAGCCAGCTTTCAGTCGGGGGGATGCAATCGCTTGTAAAATTAAACCCTGGTTCAATCCATTCCGGTTCGGAAGCTATGGCGTTTTGAAAGATCGCTAAATTTGGTGCCCATGTTAAGTCAATGGGAAAAAAGATTTTTTTGAAGTGAAAAATACGAACTGAGTTCAGCTAAATATAATGAAAGCTTTTAAAAGAATGGAACCTCTAAAGCCATCTAGCTTCAAAATTGGGACACCAAAATGCCTCGGTCAAAGTCTAGGTCAAATTCAAAGTTTTTCCTTATTTTTGCGATTCTAACACTAAACTTAAATTATATTTTTCGAAATGGTGTATACATGTAGCAAAGAGTGTGCTAATAGTGTTAGCCTTTTGCCGTCAGAGAGTATTTTGACCCACTTTTGAGATATGGTGTCCGAACAGTAGGTCAAAATAAAAATTCGCCAAATTTAGCGTATGAGTTATGAATTAGGGGAAGAATTTTGTCAGGAATCCGAATCTTTAAATACAATTTCAATCCAACTTCCGGTTCGGAAGTTATGGCGTTTTGAAATTTCGGAAAATCGATCTGATGGTATCCTGATAGAAAGTCAAGAGTAGAGAAGAAAATGTTGAAAAATTCATCCATCCTTCCTATCTGATCTTATCCTATCCTATCCTTCCTTTCTATCCTTCCGTCGTAGCTTTTCCTTCCTATCCTTCCTATCCTCTCCTATCATATCATTTCTTCCTATTCTGTTCTATCCTATCCTTCTTTCTTATTCTATCCTATCATTCCGTCCTATTCTGTCCTATCCTACCTTCCTATTTTATCCATCCATCCTTTTCTGGATGACTCAGCTTATTCTAGATGGCTCGGCTTATTCTGGATGACTCGGCTAAAAAAAGGTCTAAATCTGGAGTCTGAAATTGAACTTGTTCAATTTCCAAAGTCTAGTTATTATTTGCTCCAGATTGAAAATCTGGAGTCTATTACTTTTGCCAGTATTCTTCTTTATTATTCTCTACACGTTTTCTCAGTAATTAGAAGACAATGAGTCAAGACCTGTATATGGTCAATTCAGGTCCAGTATCTGGTTTCTCGGAAATTGGGCCAATTTTTTATCTAGGTCAAAGGTCAAGAACTAGGTCAAATCTTTCATTTTCAATATTCTATCAATTATCTTCGTCGTTATTTATCAAAACAACTTTGTCTTTTTTTCATCATTTAGCTTAGAAACAGCCCTTTCGAAAATGTGCCATCAGATTTTTGATTTCTGTTACCAATTTTGAGATATGGCGTCCGGAAAGTAGGACAGAACAGAAAGTTCTCCAATTTCAACATGTGAGTAATAAAATAAGTGAAGAAAGATCTCGGGAATCCGAATCTGCATACCAAATTTGGATCAGACTTCCGGTTCGGAAGCTATGGCGTTTTGAAAGCTCAAAAATCGCTAAATTTGGTGCCCATCTTAGGTCAATGGGAAAAACGATATTTCTGAAGTGAAAAATACGAAAGATAGACTGAGTTCAGATAAATATAATGAAAGCTTTTAAAAGAATGGGCCATCTAGCTTCAAAATTTGGACACCAAAATGCCTAGGTCAAAATCTAGGTCAAATTCAAAGTTTTTCCTTATTTTTACGATTTTGTCACTACCCTCTTATTATATTCTTCGAAATTGTGTATACATGTAGCAAAGGGTGTGCTAATAGTGTTAGCCTTTTGCCGTCAGATAGTATTTTGACCGATATTTGAGATATGGTGTCCGAGAAGTTTGTCGGATTATATATATATTATATAATATAGTTAGTAGTTGATGTGGATGGCGTGCTACTAAACATAATTTATGATTAACAGACGGGGGTATTTTCAGTGGCCTTTACCAGAACATGTACTCTGGGTAGCCAGAACATATACTATATTATAGGTAGAACATACAAACGTTCTTCGGCAAATAGTGGATTTGATTCCCAAATTGGAGAATGCAAGAATGTTCAAGATTACCTGAACTGATATAGAACTATTAGCCTCCAAAAAATGAATCAAGAGACAATGACGTCTGTTATGTGGTTTTGGACAGATATGATTTGAAAATACGCTTTATTGTAATCATTTACTAGTTCACACTGACAGTACTGTTTTAGCGACGTCTCTTGAAAAGTTGAATTGATTGATAAAGTTGTTATAAGAAGGTAATGTTTTACATAGACTTTGAACAATATTTGCTCTCGTTATCCAATGACGACTATACAGTTTTTAAGAAGCGTTACCAACATTTGCTGATTCAGTGCTATGATAAGATACATTTAGCACCATTATTATTCACAATATGTAATATTTGGTTCGGTTTTTTCATTGTAATGTCTTCTTGATCATTCTTGATCTTGATTTTTGAATTGAGATGAACTTGTTGAAATCTCGTGAAACGCCAGATACTAGTACCTAGATGTGACCTTGAAATAACGTTGGCCAATACAAATTTGACTTTGACCTTAGGTCACCTAATCATGTGTCGTCAAGGGTCATTGTAGCCCTCAAGGTCCTTTCAACGCCAAATACTTAATAGATATTAATTTTTTGATCTTGAAACAAACTTGACCCAGTAACATTGGCCTTGAACTCAGTTCACCTAATCTTTGGTTGCCAAGGGTCACAGCAGCCCAAAGGACTTTAAATCACCAAATACCTAGATATTGATATTTTACATAGGAATGACCTTGACTTCATGTCACCTAATCATGCCTCATCAAGGGTCGAATCTCAGACAAAGGGTAAAAAACGCGTAAACCTAGATATTGACATTTTAAAGAGAGAATCGGATCTAGCAAGCAGTCTACCAAAAAATTGTTTCAATTTTAGAATATTTCTGGCTTATGTCGTTCCTTTTCATGTCTATTATCTAAAAATCCCCAAAGTGCACACTTTATTTCAGGAAAACTAAAGAGTTTACAACAATAACTTTTGTATATTTCTTCTATAAGAATGGTTACTTATTATTTACAATTTTGCACTTTTAATCTATAATAACTTCATCAATTTCTAACATATCGTAAATATTTTGTGAGATATTGTATTTGAGATTGTAAGGAATAGATAAGTACGTCAATTGTACGCGTTGCTTGTAATTTTGTCACCTCCATATATCTGATTCTGCCTTTAAGCTAGAATGACTTTGACCTCTGACCTTAGTAGAACGCTCACTGGCCCATCAAGTATGAGGGCAAAAGGAGATGTCGAGACCTACTATAAAAGCATGTTTGGTCTGTCTGTCATTTTGTCTGTCTGTCGGGACATCTCCTTCTACACCATTTAACCTTAGTAAGTTGGTCTCCGAAGGTCAGAGTTAAGTTCATTCAAAGGTAAACGATCAATGTCTAGGTATTTGGCGTTTGATGATACTATGACCCTTGGCGAATTATGATTAGATGAACCGAGGTCAACATTAATGTTTCTTGTACAAGATCATCCCAAGGTCAAAGATAAATATTTAGGTATTTTACGTTTCAAGACCTTTGGACAAATTCGATTCAATTCAAGAATCGGTCAAGGTCAAAAAATCAATATACAGGCATTTTGTATTTTTTTGTAACGATGTATTAAAGTAAAAATGTATACAGAGATAAAATAGGTTAGCTCCTATCGTTTCCTTGTGTATACGTTTATGTCTCTGCGAAATAACGCAGATGCGAGCAGGTAGTTACCAGTCCCACCACAAGGTGGCTCGTTCGGGTCAGATAGCATGGCGGGTATGGTAGAAAGTTCCCTTTAACTTAAAGTACGAGGGGTGATCAATAAGTAATGGACACTTTTTTACACGGATGCTTTTTATAGACCAATTCCTTCAATTTTCTTACCAGTGATACATCATCCAATTGTCTATCAACTCTGAAGATTTGAAAACAAAACATGTAATATATTTTGATATGTCTTTATTTCCGTGAAAGAGGTATAGGTACCCCGGGACCGACATTTCGTCAAACATTCTGAAGCTATTTTAGCTTGTTTAACATGCAACGCAGTTGAATGCAGGCTGAACAAAACAAACCATTATGGTCATGAATTACCCCATTTTGCTATGCCATAGTTTATTTTGTATATTTTATCATCACTATGTGGTATTCATGCCACATTCATTCTACATGGCCCTCTTCATAGGTTCCATCAAGAGCTACGTGTACATAATTCCTCATCCTCTTAACTCAAGATAGTGAGACAAGGCTGAATAAATTCTCTGACATGGTAGCAAGATGCAGTAGCACGGGTTGTTTCATTTCATCAATGTCAATAAACCTGCATCCCTTCTCTATAGAAATAAGTAGTATAGGAATAAATAAGTCACATGTGGGAAGATCTGGACAATATGGTGCATTGACCAAGGGCTGAATTTTGAGGTCCAGGGATATTTTTTCTGAACATTTTGAGATCTGTTGGCAGGTGCATTGTCCATATGGAGTAGGGTGTTTCCTTCTCTCACCAACCCCTTCTTCCACAATGCTTACTCAAATTGACCTGCAAACCCCGACCATACAACACTCTGACATCACAATACTTACTGTTTGTGTGTTACAAGTCAGCAAAATATTTCAAACAACACAACACTTGTTGCATATAAACATTTTTAAATCTAACTGTAATTTATAAAACTGGCTAAAAACTGAATATGTGACGTAAATGTCGGTCCCGGGGTACCTATACCTCCTTCACGGAAATAAGGATATATCGACATGTATTACATATTTTGTCTTCAAATCTTCAGAAATGATAGATAATTGAATGATGTTTCACTGGTAGGAAAATCAGAGGGATTGGTTCATAAAAAGTATCTGTGTAAAAAAGTGTCCATTACTTATTGAGCATCCCTCGTACATCTGTTTTCGTGGTTCAATTTTCATATCACCCTTAAAATGTATCTAATAGCAATGCAAATTAAAATATGTCCAGTGAAAGAAAATGAAATATAAGAATAGATGTTTCACTTTTTGTGATTTTGTAACAATGGGGTTATTTTTTGTATATGTAACATGGTCATTTTCACATTTTATATTATTACTGTTCATATTAATCAATCCCTATTCATCTCAATATAACAGGCCCCTAAGTAGGTTGTTTGCAGTTTTACTCTTTTAATACCATGTTCACTTTTCACCTTTTATTGAAACCATTTATTCAACTATGCAAACTGTGTCAGTTTTATATATCTATTGTTCCCTTATATGGTCTTTCTCACTCACATGTAGCTGAGTTTGGGTGTTGGCTTGTCAGTAGTTGTTGTAAGAGTTCATGTTGTACATTACAGAGCATTGTATTTTGAACATTGATGTTTGAAATATACTATTTTATATATATTTTAATTTGAAGTTCGAGTTATTTTGTTGCCACCCACGGGCCTTCCACACGCCCATTTACATATAAAGCATTGAAACAACTTTAAAAAGTGAGCAATGTCAGTGTTGTGATAATAATGCCCCTCATACCTATTTATTACAGGTCGTGTAGACCATTGTTGCCCGATTTATAGCAAAAACATTGACTTTTGCACGTCGATGATGATGATGATGCGCCTTTTATAATAGATCTCATATCTTAGAAGCGTATCAGTTCAAAAAAATACTAGAAGACCTTACATATTTTGCCATGCACTGCGCCTATTCATTTGGCAATTCAGTTGTAAATGTTATCTTGAAAAAAATAAATCTTCCAAAGTTGAGTTTTCTTGCAGAAATCGCCTACCCCCCCCCCCTCCATCCATTTTGTATGATCACCGGGCGTGATTTAAGCTGCTGATATTCTTCTTTAAACGAGTCGGATCTTCAAAATCTTTAAGTTGGACTCCCTTTATAGAAGCTTTGAACTGAATTTGCACTGCTTAATGCTGGAATTGTATTGTTTATCCATACATTTTAAGAAAAAATGTATAAAAAAGATGTTAAGCCAAATGTTGCCCTAAAAATTCAGAAAATGTAAAAAATTTTAAATTTTCTATGCACAGGCCTTGTTGCCCCTTTAAGAAGCTTAATATGTAAATTATCTAATCAAACACTTCGTCCATCATTTTGAAACACTAATCAATCCAATCTGTGCTAGCGATTCATAGGGCGAGCCATTGGGATATTTCCAGGGTTCGTACACACCTGCAAATGTCAGGGAAATTGACTTAATGTTCAAGAAAAAAAAATTAGGACTATGACAGGATATCAATGAAATCCAAAACGTAATATTTAGTTGATTCCAAAGGCTGAAGTATGAAAAAGTATTACATATATCTAAAAATGTTACACTGTCTTGATTAATGAATTTCATAGATCTACAGGGCGTCCACAAAAAAGTATACCCAACTTCAAAGCCAGGATACCAGAGTTCTGAGCATTTTTTAAGATTTAAAGGCTGCAGTATATGGCCTAGTTAATTCTCCATCTAATGGTACCTAGATCATCATGTAACTGTCATGGATGACTGAGCAATCAAGACTTTTATGAAAGGTGGTAAAATCAGCACTGTGCCAAGTTAGCATTCAAGTAGGATTGACACAATGAATTTTTTTTGTGTTCAAAACATTTTTAATGTTCAAATTCAAACTTGTTCCATGTTCTTCAACCTTTTTGCATAATTTTCCATAACTTTTTATTGCTACCTCCCTCGCGGAAATTTGATCCCAAGAGCCTCTTGAACATCAATGAAACTTCTACTTGATGATGCAGCCTTGAAGTCAATAAGATCCCCCATTGAAGTCAATACACCCTTGCTGAAATCCTCATTTTCTCAGAAGAACTCAAGTTGATTGAGTCTCAACAAGTAGATTCATGTTGGACAGTATTGCTAGAACCCATTTTCAATAGTAAGAATAGGGATTCTTAAACAGTACACTGCACTCGCTTTTTGTTGGCTCTTCTGCTCAGGTGTCAGTTAAACCATGTTTGCAGGCCTATTTTAGAGTAAGTAAGCTTTTTGCCAAATATTTTTTTCATAAGAGAGCTACATCCCTCAGTCCAGTTCATTATGAAAGTCCTGTCATCTAACATAATGTAACAGAAAAAGAATACTAAGCCAATTACACATCGATTGCCACACAGGAAGATAACTTGGCATAGCGCTAAATTTACCACCTATCAGAATGGTCATGATTGCTCAGTCATACGTGACTGTTACATAATGATCTAGGTACCATTTGATGGAGGACAAATAAGGCTTTTTGCTGTTGCCTTTGGATTTCAAAAAGATTGCTCAGGATTCTAGTAATTTGGGTTTGAAGTTGGGTATACTTTTTTGTGGACGCCCTGTAGAGGCCCTTCAGGAGTGAAAAACCTTAAATTATCAGAGATTAATGTTTCCAAACTGTTTTGAAACAAACTAACGTCTTGTTTTCAACCTACACCTTGCTCCTTTCTGTCGTATTTAATAAAACAAAAATAGTATATCACGGGACTTGGTTATTCACTAGCGCCATAGGCGTTCTACTTTTCTGGATACAACTGACGAGTCGTATTTAAGAAGAGCTAAAGTGAGGATCATTTTGAATTGACGCTCGGTATAAATATATAATACTTTTGTTCTTTCATATCGGTAGAACGTTGGCATCATGGTTAGCGTGCCTGGCTTCCGCGCTCAAGGTTAGTTAATCGAGGCCCGTTCATGTCTAACTTTTTGATTTGCTTGTTGTCAAAATATAATAAGTAGGGCAAAATCCAGAAAAAGTAGATCAAAAATACTCAAATGGAGTATAAAATTGTCACCAGGATTCCGAAATGAGACGAATGTTAACTCGTGAAATCTCGGTAGATAAAGTAGGTCAGAAAATCCGGATTAATCCGAACAAGGGTCGGGAATTTTCGTCATAACAAGTAGATCAAAAATACTCCAATTGGAGTATAAAATTGTCTCCAGGATTCCGAAATACGACGAAACGAATCGGCAAACTTCGGTTCAATAATGAAGTGCATAAAAACCGAAATGATCCGAACAACGTTCGGATAAAATCGTGAAACAGGTGTCAGGGGCTTCCCCTCATCTTTCCCGACATGGTTCTAAAAGCCTTATATGGATCTATCACGTGACTTTCAAAATGACGTTCCTATATGGTTCTATGGGTCTTTTATTGATCTTTCGAACACGTGACCTAATACAAAATCAAAATCAAAATTTTACCTTGACCATTTGATGGGATTTCATAGGAAATATCCAAGAAAACATATTCCCGTGATCCTTAAATCACTTAAATTCGATCATTTTATTTTCACCCCTTGATGGAATTTTATGAAAGAAGTTATGAAAACACATCATCGTGTAAGGGTTTTCACCTAAATTAGCTCGTTTTATATTGACCCTTCAATTGAATTTCGTTGAAAAATGTTTCATGAAATATATCATCATGTTATGATTTGTATTTAAATAAGACCGTTTTATCTAAATACTTGCTGGATAATATTTCATAAAAAATGCACTTTAAAAATATTTCAGGATTTGCCTTAATTTATCAATGTAATGTAAGTATTAGATTGACTCTCAAAAAGGGTTCTATTTTAACTTTTTTTATTGAAATTAATACAAGGCAGGACTCACTCTCTAAATTGCTAATAAAATTCAACCCCTGGATGTGATTTCGTTGAAAAGAAAATATGACAAGTCCAGAATCAAATGATTTGTCCAGAACCTCTTAAGATCCTGTTTTATGGATAAATACAATTAGTGTCAAACACGAGGAACTAAAGCTGTGAATTTCTTGCTTAAATGGAGAAAACAAAATATCGCAACCTGTGACTTGAATGTTTGCCATCTTGTTACAAAGACATGGCATCTTTGTATTACGATACTTCCAAGCGACTTGTTTATGCGGACTTCGTTCCTCTCGAGATATCAGTATCTATATATTGGCCGATTTTGCCTAAGCAACTCACTTATCTCTGGGGGCTGCGCATATATACGCATTTGGTGTCAACGCCAGGTAAACGTTTTCTCAGTCACAAAATGTTTAATGGACTTAACTGTTTCAATGTTTTTGCTTGGAATTAAACTATCGTGTGATGAATAAGTTATTTGATTCAACTGATAATGCTACTCAAGTATATATTTTAAAGAACGGTTTTTAATACTTTTTGAAACATATTAAAAGTATAAGGCATCGATTTGACGTAGCAAACACGTTCACATAACAATAGCACCCTCACTGCTACCAACTTAGTTACACAGACGTATCGTAAGTGTATTATGTCGGAACTACTTCCGGGATTAGGTTTTGATAAGATTTTTTTTTATTTCCAGATTAACACCTACTTATAAGTCACGTTTTGGATAATAATTTGGCTCGAAGTTAAGGAGGATAGTCTAGTTTGAGAATGTGTCGATGGTTTTAGGTTTTATATGTTAACGAAGACACAATTCACGTATTTAGTCCCTTGCTTTTGTTACACTGACGAACGACCAATAACACTGACGAATCTTTGATTTGGAGCTGTTGCAACACTGACGAACCATTTTAACATTTGTGTATACTAGGTATTGTTAAACAATTTCGTATGTATGGTTAAACTATTTCAGAGAGTCATGGATCTCCCAAATACAAATGCTACTATTGTAATATGGGAGGGGGAAGCACCAGAGATGCTATTACGCATACAATACAATATCATGAGACAGAGCAAACTTGAAATTGTAGGTGACTTCTTAACCTCAGCCCATTGATTGTCTTTTTATGTTCATATATTCATAATATGAATATATATATGTGGACCTTATTTACAAAAGGTGGAGTGGAGTGTAGTACCAAGTCTGGTCAATAGAGGGAACATTAATCTGTCCCCGGGAGGATTTTCCCCGGGAATGTTACTATAGGTGAGTAGTGTAATCAACA
>CAIIXF020000365.1:0-19000 GCA_903813345.2 Owenia fusiformis | reverse complement strand
AAAATGACAAAGCAGCCAATTTATCCATATTTGGAAATGAAACATTGTATTAACATACACATAATCAATGACAGATCTATATATAGTGCCCTGATATACTGCAAGATAAAATGTGTTTCATATAAACAACTAACTGCAGAATCAGTCACTAAGTAAAATGATAAAACACTCCATTACCAAGGAGAGACAAATAAAAAGTGCACTGATATTAGACAGAAATAACTGACATGACTGCAGGATCAGTCACTATGTTGAACACTGATAAATATGCAATGACATACTGTGCAAAACGTGATGTGTAACATAGAAACACTTTACTGGTTAATTACTAAGTAAAAAACAGTTTGTTTACCCAACTTTGATACTTAACAATGTGTCAACATACACATTACCGATGATAGACATATAAATATGAAACTAGTGTACTGCTTGACATCATTTGTTAGATATAAAACAATTGATCATAGAATTAATCACTAAGTAAAACAATATATAAACAGACAACTTACCCATAAAAGACATATAAATAGTGCATTGGTACACTGCTTGTCATTACCTGTCAGAAAAACACTTGATTGCAGAATCAGGTACTATGTGAAACATTAGAAGTGTTTATTTAACCAATTTTAGAAATTGAACAATATGAACATATAAATAGTGTACTTATATACTGTTTGACATCACAGAAAGAATGTATGACGAAATATGTTACATAGTCAATTTAGCCAACTGTGGATATTATACAATATATTAACATATAACTTACTAATAATTGTATATTTTTCCAACTTTGGAAATTAAACAATGCATAATCTGTTGGCCAAGCCAATGTCAAGTTATATCATGCTCATTGTTCTATATTTTTATAAAGATTACATTAACAAAATGCAACAACAACCGAAGTATAATGCAAATATAAAAGAGATGATATTGATATTCAATCACTAAAGGAAACAATGAAATAATCCATGTTCAGTGATGGGATTACCAATTGTCATTTGTATTTAATTGCAGACTTTATATAATATTATAGTAACTCTGTATGACACTGGTGTGTTGTACTCTTCAGGTAGAATTGATACTTCATGGTTTGTTACCATGTGACAATTGTTGGTTGTTTTCAATTGTAGCTTTGTAAATAATATAATATATTATACTCCAAAGCTACAATTGTTACTTCTGTGTGACAACTGTATGACACAAGTGTGTTATACTCTGGAGATACAAATGTTACTTCATGGTCTGTTACCATGTGCCAGTTCTTGCTTGTTTTCAATTGTGGCTTTGTAAATAATATAATATATTATACTCTAAAGCTACAATTGTTACTTCTGTGTGACAACTGTATGACACAAGTGTGTTATACTCTGCAGATACAAATGTTACTTCATGGTCTGTTACCATGTGCTAGTTCTTGCTTGTTTTCAATTGTGGCTTTGTAAATAATATAATATATAATACTCTAAAGCTACAATTGTTACTTCTGTGTGACAGCTGTATGTCACAAGTGTGTGATACTCTGCATGTACAACTGTTACTTCAGGGTTTGTTACCTTGTGCCAGTTGGTGGTTGTTTCAATTGTAGCTTTGTAAATAATATAATATATTATACTCCAAAGCTACAATTGTTACTTCTGTGTGACAACTGTATGACGCAAGTGCGTTATACTCTGCAGGTACAACTGTTACTTCATGGTCTGTTACCATGTGCCAGTTGTTGCTTGTTTTCAATTGTAGCTTTGTAAATAATATAACATATTATACTTTAAAGCTACAATTGTTAATTCTGTGTGACAACTGTATGACACAAGTGTGTTATACTCTGCAGATACAAATGTTACTTCATGGTCTGTTACCATGTGCCAGTTCTTGCTTGTTTTCAATTGTGGCTTTGTAAATAATATAATATATTATACTCTTAAGCTACAATTGTTACTTCTATGTGACAGCTGTATGACACAAGTGTGTGATACTCTGCATGTACAACTGTTACTTCAGGGTTTGTTACCTTGTGACAGTTGGTGGTTGTTTCAATTGTAGCTTTGTAAATAATATAATATATTATACTCCAAAGCTACAATTGTTACTTCTGTGTGACAACTGTATGACGCAAGTGCGTTATACTCTGCAGGTACAACTGTTACTTCATGGTCTGTTACCATGTGCCAGTTGTTGCTTGTTTTCAATTGTAGCTTTGTAAATAATATAATATATTATACTTTAAAGCTACAATTGTTACTTCTGTGTGACAACTGTATGACACAAGTGTGTTATACTCTGCAGATACAAATGTTACTTCATGGTCTGTTACCATGTGCCAGTTCTTGCTTGTTTTCAATTGTGGCTTTGTAAATAATATAATATATTATACTCTAAAGCTACAATTGTTACTTCTATGTGACAGCTGTATGACACAAGTGTGTGATACTCTGCATGTACAACTGTTACTTCAGGGTTTGTTACCTTGTGACAGTTGGTGGTTGTTTCAATTGTAGCTTTGTAAATAATATAATATATTATACTCCAAAGCTACAATTGTTACTTCTGTGTGACAACTGTATGACGCAAGTGCGTTATACTCTGCAGGTACAACTGTTACTTCATGGTCTGTTACCATGTGCCAGTTGTTGCTTGTTTTCAATTGTAGCTTTGTAAATAATCTAATAATATTATACTTTAAAGCTACAATTGTTACTTCTGTGTGACATCTGTATGACGCAAGTGCGTTATACTCTGCAGGTACAAATGTTACTTCATGGTTTGTTACCATGTGATAATTGTTTGTTGTTTTCAATTGTAGCTTTGTAAATGACATAATATATTATACTCTGCAGCTACAATTGTTACTTCTGTGTGACAACTGTATGGCACAAGTGCGTTCTGCTCTGCCAGTGCAACTGTTACTTCATGGTTTGTTATCATGTGATAATTGTTGGTTGTTTTCAATTGTAACTTTGTAATGACATAATATATTATACTCTGCAGCTACAATTGTTATTTCTCTGTGACAACTGTATGACACAAGTGCATTCTACTCTGCATGTACAACTGTTACTTCATGGTTTGTTACAATGTGATAATTGTTGGTTGTTTTCAATTGTAGCTTTGTAAATATAATATTTTATACTCTTAAGCTACAATTGTTACTTCTGTATGACAACTTTATGACACAAGTGTCTTATTGTCTGCAAGTATAACTGTTACTTTATGGTTTGTTACCATATGACACTTGTTAGTTGTTTGCAATTATAACATTGTAAATAATATATTATATTCTAAAGCTACAATTGTTACTTCTGTGAGACAACTGTATGACACAAGTGTGTTATAATCTGCAGGTTCAACTGTTACTTCATGGTTTGTTACCATATGACGGTTGTTGGTTGGCCTCAATTGCAGCTTTTTAAATTATATAATATACCTAACCCTAGTGCTACAATTGTTACTTTATGTTTTTGTACCATATGACAACTGTTGGTGGGACAACTTCATTTGTGACTTAGTATGGTATATGTATGTTATACTCTGAACTCACAATTATGTTAGTTCGTGGTCTTGTACCATTTGACAACTGTTAATTAGTTGTCTTAAACTGTGACTTAATTTAATATAATAGTAACTGTGTATGACACGTAAGTGTGTTATACTTTTATTATACTATAATGTCATGGTTTGTTACCATGTGACAAATGTTGATTGTCTTCAATTGCAGCTTTGTAAAGTATAAATTTGTTTTACCCTAAATTTGCAGTTGATTGTTCTTTGTCTTGATTATATGACAACTGTTGGTTAGCTTTCTTAAATAGTGACATTATATGATACAATGGTAATTTTGTATGACACAAATATATTACACACTGAAGGTACAATTGTTACTTCATGGTTTACTGTGTGACAACATCATGTTGTCTTCAATTGCAGCTTTGTGTGATACTTTGTTATACTTTGAAGTTACAATTATTTTATTCGGATTCTGATTTCGTGTACGTCTGTTAATCAGTCATGGTATTTTAAAATGTAAAAAACTGATGATTTGTTGTCTTAAAACCTAGCCATACACTTGCCGGACAAACTCCGACATCAAGGGAGCTATAGAGTAAAATATTTTCAGCAGACAACCTTGGACAATTTCAGGTTCTCCAGGGTTGTCCACCAAACATTATCCGTTTTGTCCAAGTTTGTCCGTTTTTTCTCTGAGTTAGTTCATTTATGTCCGTTGGAAAGAATTAACTTGTCAATTCTGTTATCCGCACAAATTCAAAAGCATTAATTCACATAATGATCATTTGACCATTTTTGACAAAACAGGACATCATCGAACAAAACAGGACAATCTTGGACAGATAAAATGGACAAAGTCTTAGAAAGTCCGCCAAGTGTATGGCTAGCTTAATTGTATCTGTATGTACAAATATACAATACTCTGAATTGCAGCTTTGTATAATATACCAGTAAGTAAATTATAATTTGAAGCTGCAATTGTTCCTGAGTGGTTTTTAGCATGTGACAGTCCGACCCCGCAATTGTTACTTCATGGTTTTAGTAAAAAAAACATGAAGCAACTTGAAGTTGTTACATGGTACATCTTCAATTGTAGATCTGTATAATTATATAAGTCTATGATAAACTGAAATTGCAATTTTAACTCAATGGTTTTTAGCAAATGAACCATGAACTATAGTTTTAGTACTTAGAAACATGCAGTAACTTAAACTTGTGATATGGTAAAAAGTTTTTACCCTGCTATACCCTGAAGTTTAAATTGCAACTTCATGTTACTTTACCATGCAGTTCTGTACAATATGATAATGTTATGCCCCGAAGTTCAAAATGGTATGTCATGGCTTGTTGTATAACATTACTATGTTGTACTCTGAAGTATAATATATAATGTACAAGTATTATAATTGTTTAATATATGTATATTGAACCCAATACTTGCATTGGTTGCTTTATAGTCTTTTACCATGGAGCAAGTGTTTGTTAGTTATGTTTAATTGCAACATTGTAACTACTTGGTAAGTTGAATAGGTAATATAAGTATATAGCATAAAACTGTAGCTTTGTATAGCAATTATACTCTTTGGAGAGACAATATTGACTTTTTGCCATGAAACTGTGTATATACTACTGTATATACTGTGTAGAAGCTACAACTTTTGACTTCATGATTGTCAGTCAGTTGCCTTGAATTATACTTAGCTATTATTGTTGTTACTTAATGGCATGATATGATGTAACAATTGTTGTATCAATAACGTTGTATCTGACAGTGTCAAAATTCTATAAATGGTGATATTGTAAGTGTATACTCGATTTGTTGATAAAGGATGGGATATAGGGATAAGTATATTGTATTATCATATTTATTGTTGGTTTAATATGATAACTATATTCTGTTAACATCCACTTGACTGAGCAAACAACCTGCAGCAGAAAATAATAAACTCTGGGATGTCCTAAATCAAGCAGAGATTTATCAACTGTTTATACCTCCATTAAAACTCATTTAGCGAATGTCATCTTGAGACATCAACTGCTGAACTAAACAATAGCATTTTATTCAGCATGTGAAACATGTATGAATGACTAAGGAATATTACACCATATATGTGCTTAAAGGACATCCTTATATTATTACTCCGAATTGCACCAAATGAGTGCCTGAAAGCCATGAAAGTGAAAAGTGTACTATTATACAGAATGTACATAAGCATGTCATATGATGTAAGTAATATCAGCACAAAGGACTACTGAAGTATACATACATCATTGCTGTCTGATGAACTATATAAGCCTATTCCTTATAGGATATCGTTCTAAACAGCATATCTAATGGACTAAATAAATAAAAACTGAATGATAATACATATGGCTAAGACATTCTGTGACATATCCTGTACTTGGCATCATCCAAATCAGGGACATTATAATTGCCAAGAGGAGCCATGGTTTATATGCAAGTAATTATTTATAAAGTCTCATATTGATCATTTATTTATTTCTCTGTCTTACAACTTTCAGGTTTTCAAAAACAATTCAACGTGTTAAGGAAAACATTTTAATTGGAATGGAGAATGTATGTTTCTTAGGTTCATGTTGTACTTATTTTGAAGTCTAGCATGTGTTCATCTGTTTGTTTATCAGTCAATACGATTTTTGTCAGTGCCATAATGTAATTATTTGACCTGCGTGGATAAACCTTTTAATAAATATAAAATGTCATATTATGATACACTTTAAATCATTTCTTCTGTGTCTTGATTGAACTACTGTATGTGTTCAAATTTTACATTAGAATGTGAATGTTCCCTCAGTCGAGACATCCAAGGCAGAATCAGAGCTACGGGGGTAACAAAATTACAAGCAACATGTACTATTGACATTCCAATGTATTCTCCACCATTTCAAATTTACAAGATAATTGTGGAATGTTTTTAATAAATGTCATAATCACATAAAGCAGTCGACACCTTGTAAAAACAACTTGAGTTTTCCTCACATAAAGCAATATGGCTTTTTAGAAAGTAAATACACCAACAGACCAACGAACGGTATGAGCCAAAAGTATTCTAAAATTGAAACAAATACTAGTATTGATAATGTTGCTTGGTATTTTTGATTCTCCTTCACATACAATTTTGCTAACAATCTTTTCATTTCACTTCACATTAGTCATAATGTATATCATTGACTAATTCATAATTATCCATTTTAAGTCCACTATATAAGTACTACTCAAGGAGCTTTGTAACAATATAAATATTTCATTGCCACACAATTCTACACGTCTCATTGGTATATCAAACTTTGAACAGAATATGTTATCAACATGTTCAAGTCAGATCATAAATATTATTAAGTAATATTATATGATGCATTTGAAATTAAGCTGACCTGAATTTGAATCCAAAAAATGAATTTGGAAAATCAACTTTTTTTACCTTCCCAAGGTCACTTAAGGTCAACCAAAAGTCAAATCTCAAATCTAGGGTTAATTTTTAACTATTGAGAACTTGTACATGATTTTAAATAAAAAATGATCAATTAAGAGCAACTTGAAATTTGACTTTAAAAAATTTCGCAATTTGTTTTTGAGTTCTAATATCTCAAAACTGGTGCAAAATTTTGATAGATAATCAATAGCTAATATGTGTAGAACCTTGAGAGAAATATATATCCTGACTTTCATTAAAAAATATTGATTTGTAGTCACCAATTCTGAGAAACTTAGAAAACACAGTTTGTGATTTAGCTTGATGACCTTGACCTTTGACCTTGCAAATCTTACTTTTTTAGACCTCGGTATGTCTTTTGTGACTAAATATACCTAAATTTAAATCCAGAAAATCGATTTGAAAAATTCTTTGACCTTTCCGAGGTCACTGAAGGTCACCAAAAGGTCAAAGGTCAAGAGTGAGGTCAGATTTGGAATCTTGAGAACTTGAAGATGAGTTTTAAAAAAATGTTTGGTCAATTAAGATCAAGTTGAAATTTGACCTTGAAAAATTTCGAAAGCTGGTGTAAAATTTAAATAGATAATCAATAGCTAATATATGTAGAACCTTTAGAGGAATATATCCAGACTTTCATTAAAAAATATTGATTTGTAGTCACCAATTTTGAGAAACTTAGAAAACACAGTTTTTGATTTAGTTTGATGACCTTGACCTTTGACCTTGCAAATTTTACTTTTTTAGACCTCATAAGGTCTTTTGTGAATAAATATACCTAAATTTGAATCCTGAAAATCGATTTGAAAAATCAACTTTTTTGACCTTTCGAAGGTCACTGAAGGTCAACCAAAGGTCAAAGGTCAAAAGTAAGGTCAGATTTGGAATCCTGAGAACTTTTAGATGAGTTTTAAAAAGAAATTTGGTCAATTTGAAGCAAGTTGAAAAAAGACCTTTTTGACCTTTTTTTGACCTTCAATATAAGGTCAGATTTGGAATCCTGAGAACTAGTAGATGAGTTTTAAAAAAAAATTGGTCAATTTGAAGCAAGTTGAAAAAAGACCTTTTTTTACCTTCAATATCTCAAAATCTGGTGAGAATTTGTCTAGACGGCAAAAGGCTAATACTAATAGAATACTAATATCTATCTGTATGCAAAAAAATTCAGGCAAAAATATTGAAGTGTAGTGTCAGGATTTGAGAAACTTGAAAAAGCTTTGATTTGACCTAGATTTTGACCTTTGACCTTGACCTAGATAAAAATTCCTTTCCCACCAAGTTCAGCTCAGGTCCCTAGTAGGACTACGTAGTACCTAGTTAAAAAGTAGTTGGAAGTAGGAGAAAAAGAGGGAGGAAGAATAAATAATAATTAAATGTCAGCCAAAGGTCAAATCTTAAATACAAGGTCATATATGAACTCCAGGCATCTTTTAGATGATTTAAAAAAAAGTTTGGTCAATTTGAAGCAATGTGAAATTTGACCTTGAAAAATTTCAACATTAGACCTTTTTCAGTTTTTGAGGTCCAATATCTCAAACCTGGTGCAGAATTTTTATAGATAATCAATTGTTAATATGTGTAAAACCTTTAGAGGAATATATATCCTGACTTTAATTCAGAAATATTGATTTGTAGTCACAAACTTTGAGAAACTTAGAAAACACAGTTTGTGATCTTGTTTGATGACCTTGACCTTTGACCTTGAAAATTTTACTTTTTTAGACCTCAGTTTATTTTTTCTGATTGAATAAACCTAAATTTAAATCCAGAAAATCAATTTTTTTTGACCTTTCGAAGGTCACTGAGGGTCAACTAAAGGTCATAGGTCAAAACTAAGGTCAGATTTGAGATTCTGAGATCTTGTAGATGCTTTTTAAAAAAAAAGTTTGGTCAATTTAGAGCAAGTTGAAATTTGACCTTGAAAAATTTCGAAATTTGATCTTTTTTCAGTTTTTGAGTTCTAATATCTCAACACTGGAGCAAAATTTTAATTAATAGTCAATTGCTAATATGTGTATAACCTTTAGAGGAATATATATTCTGACTTTCAGTAAAAAAAATTGATTTGTAGTCTCCAATTGTGAGAAACTTAGAAAACACAGTTTGTGATTTCGTTTGATGACCTTGACCTTTGACCTTGCAAATTTTACTTTTTTAGACCTCAGAATGTCTTTTGAGAATAAATATACCTAAATTTGAATCAAGAAAATCGATTTGAAAAATCAACTTTTTGACCTTTCGGAGGTCACTGAAGGTCAACAAAAGATCAAAGTTCAAAAGTAAGGTCAGATTTGGAATCCTGAGAATTTGTACATGAGTTTAAAAAAAAAATTTGGTCAATTTGAAGCAAGTTGAAAAAAGACCTTTTTTGACCTTTTTTTGACCTTCAATATCTCAAAATCTAGGCAAAATTTCTCTAGACGGCAAAAAGCTTAGACTAATAGAATACTAATATCTATCGGTATGCAAAACTTCAGCCAAAAATATTGAGGTGTAGTGTCAGGATTTGAGAAACTTGAAAAAAACTTAGATTTGACCTAGATTTTGACCTTTGACCTTGACCTAGATAAAAATTCCTTTCCCACCAAGTTCAGCCCAGGTCATTAGTAGGACTATGTAGTAGCTAGCTGAAAGTTAGTCGGAAGTAGGAGAAAAAGAGGGAGGAAGAATAAATAATAACTAGAAGATTGCAAGCAATCTTACGGAGGCCCTGTAGGCATTGCCAATTAGAAGGTCAACTAAAGGTTTTTAAAAAAGGTTTGGTAGAATTAATGCAAGTTGAAATTTGACCTTGAAAAATTCTGAAATTTGACCTTTTTTCAGTTTTTTAGCTATAATATCTCAAAACTGGAGCCAAATTTTAATAGATAATCAATTGCTAATATGTGTAGAACCTTTAGTAGAGGAATATATATTCTGACTTTCATTTAAAAATATTGATTTGTAGTCTCCAATTTTGAGAAACTTAGAAAACACAGTTTGTGATTTCGTTTGATGACCTTGACTGTTGACCTTGCAAATTTTATTTTTTAGACCTCAGAAGGTCATTTGTGAATAAATATACCTAAATTTGAATCCAGAAAATCGATTTGAAAAATTAACTTTTTTGACCTTTCGGAGGTCACTGTAGGTCAACCAAAGGTCAAAGGTCAAAAGTAAGGTTAGATTTGGAATCCTGAGAACTTGTAGATGAGTTTTAAAAAAAATTGGTCAATTTGAAGCAAGTTGAAATTTAGTCTTGAAAAGTTTCGAAATTTGACATTTTTCAGTTTTTGAGTTCCAATATCTCAAAACTGGTACACAATTTTAATAAATAGTCAATTGCTAATATGTGAAGAACCTATAGAGGAATATATATCCTGACTTTCATGAAAAAATATTGATTTGGAGTCTCCAATTTTGAGAAACTTAGAAAACACAGTTTGTGATTTAGTTTGATGACCTTGACCTTTGACCTTGCAAATTTTACTTTTTTAGACCTCAGTGGGTCCTTTGTGATCAAATATACCTAAATTTGAATCCAGAAAATCAATTTGAAAAAACAACTTTTTTTACCTTTCGAAGGTCACCAAAGGTCAAGCAAAGGTCGGAGGTCAAAAGTAAGGTCAGATTTGAGTTCCTGAGATCTTGTAGATGCTTTTTAAAAAAAAGTTTGGTCATTTAGAGCAAGTTGAAATTTGACTATGAAAAATTTCGAAATTTGACCTTTTTTTAGTTTTTGAGTTCTAATATCTCAAAACTGGAGCAAAATTTTAATAAATAGTCAATTGCTAATATGTGTAGAACCTTTAGAGAAATATATATTCTGACTTTCAGTAAAAAAAATTGATTTGTAGTCTCCAATTTTGAGAAACTTAGAAAACACAGTTTGTGATTTCGTTTGATGACCTTGACCTTTGACCTTGCAAATTTTACTTTTTTAGACCTCAGAAGGTCTTTTGTGAATAAAAATACCTAAATTTGAATCCAGAAAATCGATTTGAAAAATCAACTTTTTTGACCTTTCGGAGGTCACTGAAGGTCAACCAAAGGTCAAAGGTCAAAAGTAAGGTCAGATTTGGAATCCTGAGAACTTGTAGATGAGTTTTAAAAAAGATTTGGTCAATTTGAAGCAAGTTGAAAAAAGACCTTTTTGACCTTTTTTTGACCTTCAATATCTCAAAATCTAAGCAAAATTTCTCTAGACGGCAAAAGGCTAAGACTAATAGAAGACTAATAACTATCTGTGTGCAAAAATTCAGCCAAAAATATTGAAGTGTAGTGTCAGGATTTGAGAAACTTGAAAAAAACTTAGATTTGACCTAGATTTTGACCTTTGACCTTGACCTAGATAAAAATTCCTTTCCCGCCAAGTTCAGCCCAGGTCCCTAGTAGTACTATGTAGTACCTAGTTGAAAGGTAGTTGGAAGTAGGAGAAAAAGAGGGAGGAAGAATAAATAATAAAGAATAACTAGAAGATTGCAAGCAATCTTACGGAGGCCCCGTAGGCTTTTTTGAACATTTAAAGGTCAGCCAAAGGTCAAATCTTAAATACAAGGACATATATAAACTCCAGGCATCTTGTAGATGATTTTTAAAAAAAAGTTTGGTCAATTTGAAGCAATGTGAAATTTGACCTTGAAAAATTTCAACATTAGACCTTTTTCAGTTTTTGAGGTCCAATATCTCAAAACTGGTGCAGAATTTTAATAGATAATCAATTGTTATTATGTGTAAAACCTTTAGAGGAATATATATCCTGACTTTAATTCAAAAATATTGATTTGTAGTCACAAACTTTGAGAAACTTAGAAAACACAGTTTGTGATCTTGTTTGATGACCTTGACCTTTGACCTTACAGGTTTTTTCTTTTTTAGACCTCAGTATATCTTTTCTGATTGAAGAAACCTAAATTTGAATCCAGAAAATCAATTTGAAAAATTAACTTTTTTGACCTTTCGAAGGTCACTGAAGGTCAACTAAAGGTCATAGTTCAAAACTAAGGTCAGATTTGAGTTCCTGAGATCTTGTTGATGCTTTTTAAAAAAAAGTTTGGTCAATTTAGAGCAAGTTGAAATTTGACCTTGAAAAATTTTGAAATTTGACCTTTTTTCAGTTTTTGAGTTCTAATATCTCAAAACTGGAGCGAAATTTTAATAAATAGTCAAATGCTAATATGTGTAGAACCTTTAGAGGAATATATATTCTGACTTTCAGTAAAAAAAATTGATTTGTAGTCTCCAATTTTGAGAAACTTAGAAAACACAGTTTGTGATTTCGTTTGATGACCTTGACCTTTGACCTTGCAAATTTTACTTTTTTAGACCTCAGAAGATCTTTTGTGAATAAATATACCTAAATTTGAATCCAGAAAATCGATTTGAAAAATCAACTTTTTGACCTTTCGGAGGTCACTGAAGGTCAACCAAAGGTCAAAGGTCAAAAGTAAGGTCAGATTTGGAATCCTGAGAACTTGTAGATGAGTTTTTAAAAAAAATTTGGTCAATTTGAAGCAAGTTGAAAAAAGACCTTTTTTGACCTTTTTTTGACCTTCAATATCTCAAAATCTAGGCAAAATTTTTCTAGACGGCAAAAAGCTAAGATTAAGAGAATACTAATATCTATCTGTGTGCAAAAATTCAGCCAAAAATATGTAAGTGTAGTGTCAGGATTTGAGAAACTTGAAAAAAACTTAGATTTGACCTAGATTTTGACCTTTGACCTTGACCTAGATAAAAATTCCTTTCCCGCCAAGTTCAGCCCAGGTCCCTAGTAGGACTATGTAGTACCTAGTTGAAAGGTAGTTGGAAGTAGGAGAAAAAGAGGGAGGAAGAATAAATAATAATAATAATAATAACTAGATTTTGGAAATTGAACGAGTTCAATTTCAGACTCCAGATCTAGACTTTTTTTAGCCGAGTCATCCAGAATAAGCCGAGTCATCCAGAATAAGCTGAGTCATCTAGAAAGAGATGGATAATTAAAATAGGAAGGTAGGATAGGATAGAATAGGAAAGAACGATGGGATAGAATAAGAAAGAAGGATAGGATAGAATAGAATAGGAAGAAAGGATATGATAGGATAGGAAGGATAGGAAGGAAAAAATATGAAGGAAGGATAGATAGGAAGGATAGGATAGGATTTTTCAATATTTTCTTCTCTACTTTTGACTGTCTATCAGGATACCATCAGATCGATTTTTCTCGAAATTTCAAAACGCTATAACTTCCGAACCGGAAATTTGATTTGCAGATTCGGATTCCTGACAAAATTCTGCCCCTAATTCATAACTCATACGTTAAATTTGGAGATTTTTTATTTTGACCTACTTTTCGGACACGCCATAACTTCCGAACCGGAAGTCGGATCGAAATTTGGTTTGCAGATCCGGATTCCTGACAGAATTCTACCCTAAATACATAACTCATATATTAAATTTGGAGAACTTTTTATTTTGACCTACTTTTCGGACACCATATTTCAAAAGTGGATCAAAATACTTTCTGACGGCAAAAGGCTAACACTATAAGCATATTCTTGGCTACATGTATACACAATTTCGAAGAATATAATTAAAGTGTAGTGTCAGAATCGAAAAAATAAGGAAAACCTATGAATTTGACCTAGATTTTGACCTAGGCATTTCGGTGTCCAAATTTTGAAGCTAGATGGCTTTTGAGGTCTCCTTCTTTTAAAGGCTTTGATTATATGAAGCTGAACTCAGTCTTTATTCCGTATTTTTCACTTCAAAAAAATATTTGTTCCCATTGACTTAACATGGGCACCAAATTTAGCGATTTTTGAGTTTTCAAAACGCCATAACTTCCGAAATGGAAGTCGGATCGAAATTTCGTTTTCAGATTCGGAATTCTGAGAAAATTTCCTATAAGACTAATATCCTGGACATTTGATTCGGAGAACTTTTTTTTGGACCTCGTTTTCGGACACTGATATCTCGAAATCAGTTTGAGATATCAGAAAACTAAATCGACCCTAGGTTTCCTACTTTTTTATAAGGAACATAATGAAAAAAACCCGGATCAAAAATATTGAAGAATGACCGAGAAAATCGAAAAAAGTGACAAAGTACTGGATTTGACCTAGTTCTTGACCTTTGACCTAGATAAAAATTTGACCCAATTTCCAGAGAACTAGATACTGAACCTAAATTGACCAAATGATTGACTTTACTGAAGACCTTATGGTTATTGAGAAAACTGAGTTAGAATAATAACTAGACATGTAAATTGAACAAGTTCAATTTAAGACTCCAGATTGATTTACTTGAGTAAAGAGCTGAGAAAGTAACTGAGTAGGAAGCTGAGTACGTAGATGATTAAGTAATTGAGTAAGTAGCTGAGTAGGTAGCTGAGTAAGCAGCTGAGTAAGTAGCTGAGTAAGTAGCTGAGTAGGTAGCCAAGTAGCTGAGAAGTAGGTAGCTGAGTAGGTAGCCAAGTAGCTGAGAAGTAGGTAGCTAAGTAGGTAGCCAAGTAGGTATGTAGGTAGGTAGGTAAGTAGGAATTTTTGACCGGAAGTCGGATTGAAATTTGGTTTGCAGATTCGGATTCCTGGGAAAATTTTACCTTTAATTCATAACTCATAAGGGATATTTTGAGAATTTTTTATTTTGACCTATTTTTAGGACACCATATCTCAAAAGTGGGTCAAAATACTTTGTGACGGCAAAAGGCTAACACTATAAGCTAACTCTTTGCTACCTGTATACAAAATTTCGAA
This sequence comes from Owenia fusiformis, assembly GCA_903813345.2. Lineage (NCBI taxonomy): Eukaryota > Metazoa > Annelida > Polychaeta > Sabellida > Oweniidae > Owenia > Owenia fusiformis. The sequence continues at coordinate 4,329 of CAIIXF020000365.1, read as the reverse complement.
GTAAATCATTAAAGTGTAATGTCAGAATCGCAAAAATAAGGAAAAACTATGAATTTGACCTAGATTTTGACCTAGGCATTTTGGTGTCCAAATTTTAAAGCTAGATAGGCTTCGGGGTCCCCTTCTTTCATAGGCTTTCACAATGTTAAGCTGTATTCAGTCTATATCTTGTATTTTACACTTCAAAAAAATCTTTTTTCTCATTGACATAACATGGGGCACCAAATTTAGCGATTTTCGAGTCATTACTTTGGAACCGATAGTCGGATTGAAATTTTGTTTGCAGATTCGGATTCCTGAGAAAATTCTACCCCTAATTCATAACTCATACATTAAATTTGGCGAATCTTTATTTTGACCTACTTTTCGGACACGCCATAACTTTAGAATCGGAAGTCGGATCGAAATTCGGTTTGCAGATTCGGATTCCTGAGAAAATTCTACTTTTAATTCATAACTCATTTGTTAAATTTGGAGAACTTTTTATTTTGACCTACTTTTCGGACACCATATCTCAAAAGTGGGTCAAAATACTCTCTGACGGCAAAAGGCTTACACTATTAGCACACTCTTTGCTACCTGTATATAAAATTTTGAAGAAAATTATTAAAGTGTAGTGTCAGAATCATAAAAATAAGACAAAACTATGAATTTGACCTAGATTTTGACCTAGGCATTTTTGTGTCCAAATTTTGAAGCTATGTAGCTTTTGAGGTCCCCTTCTTTTACAAAAGTTCATTATGTTGAGCTGTACCCAGTCTATATCTTGTACTTTACACTTCGAAAAAATCTTTTTTCCCATTAACTTAACATGGGGCACCAAATTTAGCGATTTTTGAGATTTCAAAACGCCATAACATCCGAACCGGCAGTCGGATCGAAATTTGGTTTGCAGATTCAGATTCCTCAGAAAATTCCACCCTTAATTCATAGCTCATACGTTAAATTTGGAGAACTTTACATTTTGACCTACTTTTCGGACACCATATCTCAAAAGTGGGTCAAAATACTTTCTGACGGCAAAAGGCTAACACTATTAGCACACTCTTTGCTACCTGTATACAAAATTTTGAAGTAAATTATTAAAGTGTAGTGTCAGAATCGTTAAAATAAAGAAAAACTATGAATTTGACCTAGATTTTGACCTAGGCATTTTGGTGTCCAAATTTTGAAGCTATGTAGCTTTTGAGGTTCCCTTCTTTTATAAGCATTCATTATATTAAGCTGTACTCAGTCTATATCTTGTATTTTACACTTCGAAAAAGTCTTTTTTCCCATTGACTTAACATAGGCACCAAATTTAGCGATTTTTGAGCTTTCAAAACGCCATAACTTCCGAACCGAAAGTCGGATCAGAATTTGGTTTGCAGATTCGGATTCCTGAGAAAATTCTACTCTTAATTCATAACTCATACGTTAAATTTGGAGAACTTTTTATTTTGACCTACTTTTCGGACACCATATCTCAAAAGTGGGTCAAAATACTTCCTGACGGCAAAAGGCTAACACTATTAGCACACTCTTTGCTATCTGTATACAAAATTTTGAAGCAAATTATTAAAGTGTAGTGTCAGAATCGTAAAAATAAGGAAAACTATAAATTTGACCTAGATTTTGACCTTTGACCTAGATAAAAATTTAACCTAATTTCCCAGAAACTAGATCTCATCTCCTTACTGACCCTGTAAGTAGATTTGAGTAAGGTCTTCTAGTTGCTGAGAAAACTGGTTCGGAAAGAATAATAATAATAACTAGATTGGTAAATTGAACAAAGTTCAATTTAAGACTCCAGATTGATTTACTTGAGTAAAGAGCTGAGTAAGTAACTGAGTAGGAAGCTGAGTAAGTAGATGATTAAGTAATTGAGTAAGTAGCTGAGTAGGTAGCTGAGTAAGCAGCTGAGCAGGTAGCTGAGTAAGTAGCTGAGTAGGTAGCTGAGTAAGTAGCTGAGTAGGTAGCTGAGTAGGTAGCTAAGTAGGTAGCCGAGTAGGTAAGTAGGTAGGTAAGTAGGAATTTTTGACCGGAAGTCGGATTGAAATTTGGTTTGCAGATTTGGATTCCTGAGAAAATTCTACCCTTAATTCATAACTCATAAGTTAAATTATGAGAACTTTTTATTTTGACCTACTTAACGGACACCATATCTCAAAAGTGGGTCAAAATACTTTCTGACGGCAAAAGGCTCTCACTATTAGCACACTCTTTGCTAAATGTATACAAAATTTTAAAGCAAATCCTAAAAGTGTAGTGCCAGAATCGCAAAAATAAGGAAAAACTATGAATTTGACCTAGGTTTTGACCTAGGCATTTTGGTGTCCAAATATTGAAACTAGGTAGCTTTTGAGGTCCCCTTCTTTTATAGGAATTCATTATCTTAAGTTGTACTCAATCTATATCTCGTATTTTACACTTCAAAAAAATCTTTTTTCCTTGACTTTCTACCAGGATACCATCAGATCGATTTTCCGAAATTTCAAAACGCCATAACTTCCGAACTGGAAGTCGGATCGAAATTTCATTTAAAGATTCGGATTCCTGACAAAATTCTACCCCTAATTCATAACTCATACGTTAAATTTGGCGAATTTTTATTTTGACCTACTTTTCGGACACGCCATAACTTTAGAACCGGAAGTCGGATCGAAATTTGGTTTGCAGATTCCGATTCCTGAGAAAATTCTACTCTTAATTCATAACTCATATGTTAAATTTGGAGAATTTTTTATTTTGACCTACTTTTGGGACCCCATATCTCAAAAGTGGGTCAAAATACTCTCTGACGGCAAAAGGCTAACACTATTAGCACACTCTTTGCTACCTGTATACAAAATTTTGAAGCAAATCCTAAAAGTGTAGTGCCAGAATTGCAAAAATAAGGAAAAACTATGAATTTGACCTAGATTTTGACCTAAGCATTTTGGTGTCCAAATATTGAAACTAGGTAGCTTTCGAGGTCCCCTTCTTTTATAGGAATTCATTATCTTAAGCTGTACTCAATATATATCTCGTTTTTTACACTTCAAAAAAATCTTTTTTCCTTGACTTTCTATAAGGATAACATCAGATCGATTTTTTTCGAAATTTCAAAACGCCATAACTTTCAAACGGGAAGTCGGATCAAAATTTGGTTTGCAGATTCGGATTCCTGAGGAAATCCTATCCTTATTCCATAGCTCATATGTTAAATTTGGAGAACTTTTTTAGTTTGACCTACTTTCCGGACGCCATATCTCAAAATCGCTAAGAGTAATCAAAAAACGGATGGCACACTCTCGATTTGTTTTTTTCTAAGCTACATGATGAAAAAAAGATGAAGGAGTAATGACAATAAGGAACGAAGATAATTGACAGAATATTGATTTGACCTAAATTTGACCTAGTTCTTGACCTTTGACCTAGATACAAATTTAACCTAATTTCCCAGAAACTAGGTTGATGGGCTATGTTAGCCATCTAAGTAGGTTAAAGTAAGTTCTTCTAGTTGCTGAGAAAAAGTGTTCGGAAAGAAAGAAAGAAAGAAAAATAATAATAATAATAATAAGAAAACTGGCAAAAGCAATAGACTCCAGATTTTCATCTGGAGTCTAATAATAAAACTGGCAAAAGCAATAGACTCCAGATTTTCAATCTGGAGTCTAATAAGAAGAAGAATAATAATAATAATAAGAAAACTGACGAAAACAATAGACTCCAGATTTTCAATCTGGAGTCTAATAAAGAATAATATCTACAAAATTGATAGGAGGCCCCCCGATGGGGCCTCCTAATAATAAAGAATAATATCTACAAAATTGATAGGAGGCCCCCCGATGGGGCCTCCTAATAAAGAATAATAATAACTAGAAGATTGCAAGCAATCTTACGGAGGCCCTGTAGGCTTTTTTGAACATTTAAAGGTCAGCCAAAGGTCAAATCTTAAATACAAGGACATATATGAACTCCAGGCATCTTGTAGATGATTTTTAAAAAAAAGTTTGGTCAATTTGAAGCAATGTGAAATTTGACCTTGAAAAATTTCAACATTAGACCTTTTTCAGTTTTTGAGGTCCAATATCTCAAAACTGGTGCAGAATTTTAATAGATAATCAATTGTTATTATGTGTAAAACCTTTAGAGGAATATATATCCTGACTTTAATTCAAAAATATTGATTTGTAGTCACAAACTTTGAGAAACTTAGAAAACACAGTTTGTGATCTTGTTTGATGACCTTGACCTTTGACCTTACAGGTTTTACTTTTTTAGACCTCAGTATATCTTTTCTGATTGAAGAAACCTAAATTTGAATCCTGAAAATCAATTTGAAAAATTAACTTTTTTGACCTTTCG
>CAIIXF020000364.1:0-19183 GCA_903813345.2 Owenia fusiformis | reverse complement strand
CTTTCTATATGTCTGGCTGAGGGTAAACTCTCGTCCATACACTTCTCTAAGAGTCTTGAATATACTCTCTGGTGTGAGTGATTGGATATAGTGTAACTCTCTGCGGGCAGGTGCTTCAATATGTTGTCGAAGAAAATCAATCTTCTCCTTAGGATCCATCAGTCGAATTGCGATTTCAGCATCTTCAATCCAATCCCACACATCCATAGTTTTAGGCTTCCCTGAGAAGGTTTTTAACGTTGGCTTCCTTGGGTATTTGATGTTTATGTTGCTTCTACTCTCATCAGTCTCCTTTGCCTTTAGTTCAGAACAGTATTCTTCGAAGTCTTTTGTTAGTCGTTGCATCCTCGCCAATTCATCCTTCATTGTTTGCATTTCTACAGGATCATAGAAAGTTTCTTCCTTTTTTGCTTGTGAGCTTGCGCGGGTAGTCATTTTCAATTAAATGAATAAAATATTCGCGTTAATAAAAGTGCAAGATTGCCTTGGATAAAATTTGCGAAATATTTGCAAAGTTTTTATGAAAATAATTGGCACAGGATAAAATACCTTTAAATATGACACAACGTATGCACGTATAAAATACAGAACCCTGACATACAATACAATAAAATATACCCTATGTTTTTATGTGTGGTAATATGATAATATCTACTTTATATCACAATGAAATACTTTATGTGAAATACACCCTAAGTTTTCAATAGGTAATAATATTTAATATGTCTCACAATGAAACACTATATATGTGAAAAACACCTTAAATGTAATTAAATGATATGATAATATACCACTTATGTGTCCTGGTTACTAAGTATATTAATCAAACCTATGGACTACATGTAAATTCAATTCAAATATCTAATTTCAATATAGATGTCTCACCTATGATATGAAATATTATTATTATCTAAGTATAGGTGGCAGTGCTTTCAATACCAAGAAAAGCAATTATAAGTCCACTGTGTTGTCAATAGGTGGAGTGTTATGTAATGTGGCAATATACTATGCTCACTGAAAGGTCACCATGACATGGCATCAATGTCAGTAAACACTCAAAAAACTTGTTTATCACCAGTTTGGATCAATTGTCAATTGTTTCTATTCAATTATACTTCATTGTTTAAATGAAAGAAAAACTTCTTGATTAGCTGTTGATCAGTCTTTCAAAACTGCAGGTGGCTAATATGCTGAGTAGTAGTTGCACTTACTTTGTAGACTGTAGGGACATCTCGGTCTTGGACGATAGCCAATATCTACTTAACATGAGTGAAAACTAAATTGCCATGAAAATGTAAACAAATTCATATGAAAATTTTCAAAGAATTTACCACTCCTGGTACCATTTGTAACTGGTGGGTTCTATGGGAAATCTGTTGTTGCTTTAATCAAATATGAAGATAGTTTTAAAATATCAAAACTTTATTAAAATTACACTTTATTAAAATTACACAGCAACCTTAACATGGCAATGTAGTATCTAGCTAACAGATTCAAAATTGGCTATTTGTAGTTATTACCATTGTACCACTAATTCAGATCCAAAACCAAAACCAAGACCAGCCTATAAATATAAAATACAGAAAATCATGAGTTTCAGTTACACCATTTTGAGATACACTGTACGAAACGCAATTGTACATTTAAAGCTATTAATTGTATCAGTGAATCACGGATTATCCGTTTTATGGCAAAATACTGAAAATACTCATGAAATATAAAATAGTTATTGATTGTGACAATGAAATAAACGTGTCACTTATAATGAAACACAATATGTTTGTCATGTGATGTTAAAATACAGAAATGGAATATTTCTATCAAAATTTATATAACATTTCCATTTACCTGGTCAGGGCTGTAGAGATCTAGGAACTCTACACAGCTGAAGGCTGGTAACATGGGTGATTGACAATGGTATGAAAATCTAGTAGGAGTTCCTGAATACAAATTGAGGTTTCATAAATAATAGTCTATCAGAGACATTGAATACATTGTTTTTATGATTCTAAATGATAGATTAAAGGTTTTGAAGGAAATACTAGTTACCTAATGGTAAGCACAAATTGAATGTTCAAAATACATAGTTGTTGCAATTTGGGCATGAAATACAAAATCTCTCTTGTGAGTTCAAACACTCAAAATACAGAAAAATAACATATATTTAGTTTGAAATGGAGATAATAACATGTTTATCAATTAATTATGGTTGTTGGTGGTTGAGGAACCTTATTGAGGGTTTATGATATAAAATACAAGAAAAACTTACTGTAGGTGTTTCCTGTTCAAATATCCCATTGTCAATGTTGGAGTAGCAAAATGCTCCAATAGTGGCTGGGTTATTTGTCACATGATCGATAAACAAATTATAATGTGAAATGGTGGGAAATTCAAATACAAATATAAAATTACAACTTGAAATATGAATACTCTTTAGATGGTGCTGCCATCTTAATGTAATACGTAAATGTCCCATTTACACAGAGAACATTTGATAAATTTTCATGACTTACATAGTATACAGATCATGACCATGACAAGCCAAAAAACATACATAATATATATTTTTATCATAAACATTTTCTCAAATAATCATTTTATCATTACCTGAATTTTTGTGGACTGAAATGCAAATATAAAGAAAATTGAATAAATAGAAAAATGTTCCAATTTGTATTGGCCCACTCTGTATGTCTTACGTTTTACCTAATATGATATTAATCTGTAAAAAGTAACTTGTGCCACGTCTAGTTTGTAAATGAGAATATAGTAAACTGAATTAGTTTGTTTTCTTCCAACATGGTTATATTAGCATTGTAGGCATTATCCCGATCACAATGGTATATAACAATCCTATATTTGAGAAAATGCACGGAGGAAAATTCAATCCTTATAGACACAGGTCCTTTTAGCAAAATTCAGGAAATTTGATTTTGAGATTTCTTGAAATTTCTTTGGGGTAGGGGTACACCTCACAGATTGCATCACACATTGAGTACACCCAACTGAGGTGAACATGGCCATATGGGGTATCATTGGAAAGCGATTTCTACTATCTTTCAAGTGATATCCATGCCAAGGCGTTCGATTGCATCTTATGACGTCATATTGGTAGGAAGAAACAAAGGTTCATTCAAAACTGCCCCGAAAACAATTGAATGGCACGGGAGAATGGAATTCGGGGTACTTGGCATAGTGGCCTCGCCCCCAAAACAACGAAATTGCTTCAAAATGTCACGATTTTGGTAGCATTGTTCAGCTAAGATACAGCCCTTTAATATGATATGCGCTATTAGGCTTCTCAATGAACTAAAAAACCTCAAAAAGGGATAAAACCTTCAAAATGCCCCCAAAAAGCGCCTTCTAATAGGTTGAAGACCACAGTAGAGTTTCCAATAGGTGGCCATTATAACATTTCACCCTCTATCTTATTAACGATTAGTATCCAAGCCTAGTGCAACATACCACAGTGTTCGGGAGAGACTCGCCTAGCCTGCTATAACAATCTTACCATGGGTTGTCCACCGAATTTTTGAAATAAATAAACTTGAAGACACTAACCCCCTCTATCGTCAAATTTCTCAGAGAATTCTGGTAAAATCACTAACGTCAAAATCACTCCGCCGCCAGCTTAAAATGAGATTTCCCACTGAACTCTGGCATGTTTTCAGATAAATTAGGATCTACCCTATAAATATTTAGTCCCGATTCACTTCCCAAACGCCAGAGGGCGCTCCAATGGGGTAGGGAAGGAGAAAATGACTTTTTATTCAGAAAACCAAATCACTAACGGTAACCGCTAATGTCCTTACTCAGAACTATATCCATCTGATTAGTTATAAAACTACGTTATTACATTATAATACCAATCTAAAGAACATGTTAAGGACTGAACATTTTGGAAAACATTTGTTACTTTAAAGAAGATACTTTTAAACAGGTATGTTCCATCCATATTAAAAAGCATATCATTTGTTGAGCAAGTTTACTTATTGTTAATGTTTGAACTAAACACACAAAACAAATTAAAACTATAATTTCTGTAATAACACTGCAAGGATAAACAATAATTAATAAATAATAAAAATAGCTAGGGTAATAGACACAATAAATAATGCTTTATAACAAAACACATTTGCAACGAGGCATAACATAATGCGATACTAAAACATATTGTACGATAATCATTTAAGGATGTAAGCTCTGGACTCGGTGCAGTGTGGAATGACCATTCCTTGAAGGTGTTGCTTTCCAAAATTTGCACGTGATGCGCGGCATCGAGTGTTAATTATTTGAAACAACGCCTGAAAGGAATGGTTATTCCACAATTCATTGAGTCGTTTGAGGTATTTTCACACGTTGCAATATATTCCCTACCATATCACCTAAAAGATATGAAATCACTAAAAACATTCCTAATGAATTTTTGCAAGGCTCAAGTTGGCAAAATATCAATTTTAATATATAAAGTCAAGCTATCACCTTGACAACCACATAAAGAGTGACCTTGGATGCGGTTATTAGTTATATAAAGCACTGCAGTAATATGAAATACTTTGTTCGGATTGGTTGGAATCGGACACACCTTGCCAGGCTATGTGTGGATTTGTAATAAACAAATGCTAATTGTAACGACTGAGCTAGAGAAATGTAGAGTTAAATTGAGCATAATATTGTTTTTTTATATTTTGAATTATTACGTATTAAAACTGAATTTACATTGACGTTATTAAACAATTGCGAATATCATTGAACACAGCACTCCAGCTATGAAAACTCATAATGCCAAAATGATGACAAGCTTAACGTTTAAACACGCTGTGTTGACTGGAATTACATTCATAAGCCTTTCAGAATTCTATTTAACTATAGTTGGAGCAGCAATAACTGAAAGTGCGTTCAACCGACTTGTAAAAAGGGTTAACAAACTCTCAAATGCTGTTGTAGAACAACAAAAAGATCTTAAAGACCAGGCTTCTGAAATAGCTAATTTGGAGAGAAACGCCATCAAGCAGGAAATACTAATTGAACAATTGAACACAATTTGTAATGAAAAATGTAGAGTTGTTGAAGGTCAGAAGGGAGAAAGGGGTTTCCGAGGAAAGCGTGGATATCCAGGGAAAACAGGGCTCAATGGAAACGCAGGTGTTAATGGTACACAAGGGCCTATTTGATTTCCTGGGGTAAAAGGTGATCAAGGTGATCGAGGGTCTACAGGAGCAATAGGTCCACCGGGGCAAAAGGGTGCAAAAGGTGATCGAGGGCCTACTGGGCCAAAAGGTGACCTAGGGTCTACAGGAGCAACAGGTCTACCGGGGCAAAAAGGTACAAAAGGTGATCGAGGGTCTACAGGAGCAACAGGTCCACCGGGGCAAAAGGGTGCAAAGGGTGACCGAGGGTCTACTGGGCCAAAAGGTGACAAAGGGTCTACAGGAGCAATAGGTTTACCGGGGCAAACAGGTACAAAAGGTGATCGAGGGTCTACAGGAGCAACAGGTCTACCGGGGCAAAATGGTGCAAAAGGTGATCGAGGGCCTACTGGACCAAAAGGTGGCCAAGGGTCTACAGGAGCAACAGGTCTACCGGGGCAAAAAGGTACAAAAGGTGATCGAGGGTCTACAGGAGCAACAGGTCCATCGGGGCAAAAGAGTGCAAAAGGTGATCGAGGGCCTACTGGGCCAAAAGGTGACCAAGGGTCTACAGGAGCAACAGGTCTACCGGGGCAAAAGGGTGCAAACGGTGATCGAGGGTCTACTGGGCCAAAAGGTGACCAAGGGTCTACAGGAGCAACAGGTCTACCGGGGCAAAAAGGTACAAAAGGTGATCGAGGGTCTACAGGAGCAACAGGTCCAACGGGGCAAAAGGGTGCAAAAGGTGATCGAGGGCCTACTGGGCCAAAAGGTGACCAAGGGTCTACAGGAGCAACAGGTCTACCGGGGCAAAAGGGTGCAAAAGGTGATCGAGGGCTTACGGGGCCAAAAGGTGACCAAGGGTCTACAGGAGCAACAGGTCTACCGGGGCAAAAGGGTGCAAAAGGTGATCGAGGGCCTACTGGGCCTAAAGGTGACCAAGGGTCTACAGGAGCAACAGGTCCACAAGGGCAAAAAGGTCAAAAGGGTGAAAAAGGAAACTTCGATGATAGTAAGTATTTGTTAATTAATTGTGTCAATCGTTTCATGATTTAATATTACTCGTATTTGAATATCAGTCGTGTTGGAAATGCAATATATCCGTAAATGATTTGTCTGAAAACTGCCACTTGTTCGCCAAACTGGTAAAATGATCACAATATTGCACAATTTGATAATATAATGATGGAACTATATTGAACATTTGACAGGTTGCCAATGGACAGTTTGGTCGGCGTGGAGTGTTGGTCCTTGTAGTAAACAATGTGATGGAGGGACACGTCGGGATACAAGAACTAGACAATACACTCTTTGTGCATCTGGTACAGTTACGGAATCAAGGACCACTCCGTGTAACACACATAAATGTAAGCACAAAGTATTATACGTTTTCAAAATAGAGCTCCTAAACACCTCAACCGGCACTTTTAATTGACGTGATGTCTGTCATAATGACTGATAAATATAGTCTTTAATTCTTCGGGGCATGGCAAACCACCTATTTTTAAACGTTTGTCAAAGTCAATGACTTTAAAGAGACATAGCCATTGCAGGGCGCACAGACTAGTAACGGCGTACAATGTACGAGCGAAGCGCGGGTGCCGTGCGTTCGTTGTGAGCACGAACGGCACAGGGCATCCCAATGGCATGGTAGGGTATAAAGTTCGTAATGAATTAGAATGAATGTAGGCGGTTCTATGTTTGGTATATTAACGAAGACGCAATTCACATATCGTGAAATAGTCAGAAATAGATACTCAAATGCTAATTTTAAATGAAATTTTACTAATGATTTTCAAAACACCAAACTGAAATGCCCGCGAAAAATATTGCATCAAAATGCTGAACGATATGGTCCTAAAATACAAAACTAATTCAATTTTTCTGCTAAATTCGCTGAGGTGTACCACAAGTTGTTCCGAAATAAGTATTAACTTAGGTGATATGTTTTCTCCGCCGCAAAATTGAAGTTGATAAATTGTATAGGTAGATCATGAAACCAAACCGAAAATAATTAGTCCTCATCCGGGTACTGTTCCATCATCCAGATTCTCAAACTGAAACATGGCGCAAGAAACCTTTCAAATCTTCGATTTGGGTTTCTCGCAAAAAATGTTCACTATAGTTGCTATCACTGTGAATGGATGCAGGTTGTACGTACATATACAGGGTGTTCAAAAAAAAACGCAACCCAAAGAAATCGCAATATCTTGAAAAATACTGGTTCAATTATGTTCATATTTTCAGGAAATAAAGAAGAGACTGTGTATGTATAGCTCCTGTAAATGGTTAGTTGTAAAACATGATGCCTTGGACACCTGCTCAAAAGACAGTTGTTCTAGGAAAATACGAAAAACGCAGTAAGGGGTGACTGCAACCTCAAAAAAATTAAATAACTTTCTAACCATAGTGTTTTGGCTCTTCAAATTTGGCACAAATCAACTTCATTTGTATGATAAATCTGTAAAGTGAAATCAAAATCACTTCAGGGACTTCACAGTTATGGTTGAAATGCTTTCAAATCGCAGTCAAACGCCCTGGTTCAGGGAGACTTAAGAAGGCATTTTGACCATGACTGTAAAGTATTTGTATGTCATATTTTGATGAAACTCCACAAATTCACCACACATTGAATGAGGATAAGTTATGCCAAATCTGAAGTGCCAAAACACCATGGTTAGAAAGTTATTTGGTTTTATTGGTGTGGTAGTCACCGGTGACTGCGTTTTCATGTTTTCCTAGAACAACTGTCATTTGAGCAGGTGTCCAAGGCATCATGTTTTACAACTTACTGACAACAGGAGCTATACATACACAGTCTCTTCTTTCTTTTCCTGAAAAAATGAACATTATTGAATTAGTATTTTCGAAGATATAGTGATTTTCCATTCGCGTTTTTCGTATTTTGCTAGTAAAACTGTCTTTTGAGCAAGTGTCCAAGACATCATGTTTTACAACTAACTAACAACAGGGGCTATACATACACAGTCTCCTCTTTCTTTCCTGAAAATATGAACGTAATTGGATGAGTATTTTCCAAGATATAGCGATTTCCTTGGGTTGCGTTTTTTTTGAACACCCTGTACAATGATGAGTGCAAGGTGCTTCATAATGAAATTATTTCACAAAGAAACGTTTGTCTTTTTTTTCATGGATTACCAGTTTATACCAGTTTGTACCAGTTTATATGAAAGCTTTAACTATAAAATAGAAGTGATTTATTTTATAGGTTGTCATTGGAGCAAGTGGAGTTCATGGCAATATAGACCATGTTCCACAACATGTGGGACTGGAACGAATTTCAGAAGTAGAACACGGTCGAAGCTCCCGGGAGGTTCAGGATGCCCGGGTGTTTCTATTGAAACGGGATGTGTGACCTGTTACAGTCGTTGTGGTAAGACAAATAGTATTTCAAAAAGCGAGAAAAAGTAATATCAAAGTATAGAATTATCCGGAAAAGTAACTCCAGATGTCCAAAAATATAATTTTTCGCTCAAATATCCAGACAATTTAGTGATTTTAACTAACGTCGAAGACGGAATTAAAAAGTTTCAGTACTCTTGCAATTGATAGCAACCCAGAAACAGTAATCAAAATACTAATACAAACACTCCGTCTTAAATAATTGATGGAGCAGAAAAACAGTTTTATGTTTAACCCTTATGTCTGCAAGGGGGGGGGGTCAAATCGACATATACTTTCGCTAGTTTTTGTGCCTCTATAATCTCCTAGCTCGAGTCACAGATAAATGACATTTTTTGGCATGAAAATCAAGGTTATTTTGGGCAGACGAGCAAAGTTATGATAGTCGGAAGTTGATGACAATAAAGTAAAATATTGTATTACAAAGTGATCATAATTGATGTGATTAATAAATAATTATTTAGCACATTTGAATTTTATTCTTATTATGCTTCATTTCAGGGAAATCGAGCCACTATTCTAACCTATCCTCATTTTTATTCCCCTTTGCACGATTTTTCAATTTCACTAATTCGATGTATCGTTGCTAGGTGGTTGCTAGGGACAATTGTTGACCGAAATTATATATATGGAAATAATACCAAGTAAAGTATTCATCTGTTTCTAACTAAATCACTGATTGGAATGTGTTGTACATCTTGAAATATGAATGCTAGATACAAAAACAAGTTGATCTAATGGGATTTCGCGATACATTGCTATTTTTGAAAGTGCATAAATTCAGTTATAGAAATGTTTTTCGTTTGAAAAATAACATATTAATTTTTAATGAGGGGTAGCACTTTTTGGAACTAAAACATTTCATTTTGAAATAAAATTGACAATTTATCACATAATGTCAAAAATGTTTACCCCCTAGGTCAGGTTGAAATAGATTTAACCTTTTTTGACCTACTTATTTGAAAAAATTATTTCTGAAGAGCCAATTGAATCTTGTTTACAGCATACTAACATTTAAATCAGACAAGTGATACAAAATCGCAGATTGGGTCCAAATGCCCCCCCCCCCCCCACCGCAACTTAGTGTAATAAAAAATGAGTAGACATTAGTCGATTCACGTCCTTCAGTACCAGATAAAAAAATTGCAACAACAAATAGAAAGAAGTTGGGTACCCTTGAACATAATGCACATTGTGGTGAACTTTTCAGGTTGTTATTATGGCGGTAAAGAATATGCAGAGGGAAGCTCAATTCCATCCACTCATGGTTGTATCGCGTGTACATGCAGAAATCGACAAGTTGTTTGTACCGGGACTATATTATGTGGTAAGTCCAAAGTAGTTTCTAGGTCAAATTGACTCACAAAATAAACCAAATCGTGAGGATAAAACGTCGTCGAAATTTACATTAACACTAGATTATCTCATTACTATACACGTTAATTGATTGTATACGACTCATGAACGATTGAATAACTGTTATTGTTAAGGCATTTCACTATAGAATAACGTTTGATATCTGATGTAGCGTGGTCCACGTTTTATACTTAGCATATCTGGCATTTTATATCATTGCCAGAAATCGTGTGATTTGATTGGCTGATTCAGTAACACATGCTCAAAATACCATAACGTAGCTCCCTGAATTAATGGATTATAAAAGACGAATTGCCCACCTGGGAATTCTGACAACTGCACTGGACGAAAATATAAGTGTACTATACAGCGATACTTGTACGTAATTATGTTAACTGATGGGATTATGATATATTTTTTGATGAAAATAAATGTACAAGGGTAAAAACTATTCTATATTTCTTTGAAATGCAAAGTGACCGTAGAGAATGTCTAGCAATTATATAATAAAACAAATATTTCACTCTATGTTCGAGCAATACCTGTTGCACTCTCAATAATTTTGCAGCATGTATTTCCTTCGCCCTATGGGCTGCGGGCAATACATACTGCAAATATCATTGAAATATGACCAGGTATTGCCCTCCCTAGGATGGAATAGTTTGTGGTGAATAATACGTCGCGGTGTCACTATAGTGAACTTCGAATGTTTGCCTAATTTTCAGCCTGATGATGAATACCTCCCTCCGTTTTCATCAGTAGTATCTAAGGCCGCGCTATGATTTCAAAGTAGCGAGTAAGTTCCCGCTGAAATCACGAGGAATAAAAAAGTGATGGGTCATCTTTTGTTCACTTGAATTGCATGATGTACAAAACGTTTTCTTTTAATTTGCCCCAATGATTACATTTATATTGAGAACTGCTGAAAAAAGTGTCACGAGCGGTCGTTCTGTGGTTCTTTATTTGACAATTTAAGATTGAAAGTATCATATTGAACCTTTATCTACATATTTCTATACGTTATAGGTGAAGAACGATGTTGTCCTGTGGTTGAAATAATGATGGTGATTTGAAATAAAAAAAAAGTAATGAGTTTCACTTCCTAAAGCTTTGCAGAACACTTTATACTTCAATTTTATCATATCTCTCAAGGCCCAGCTTCTAGCAGGAGCAATAAAGCAAAGACCCCGCAAACCATGAGGATGCCCCGCTGAAAACATGAGGAGGTCCCGCTGAAAACAGGAACAAGTGTCCTCAAAAATGGAGTAAATCCTGATTATATCGTGAAAATCTCCCATTATCGTACCCAGCTTGGACGGAAAGGACGGACGAACACCCGAACGGACGGATCGAATGAACGGAAGGTCGAACGAACGCACGCACAAACGGACGGTCGGACGAACGCATGTACGAACGAACGAACGAACGGTCGGACGAACGCAAGCACAAATAAACGGTCGGAAAAACAAACACGCCAATGAAATATATTTGTTCTCAGAAGTATACTCCTTGAAACATTGAATTATGTAGAATTTACATTTAACTCCGAAATGTGCAAAGTCTATTTACACATTTAAGAATTATATGACGACGCTGACAGATGGATGAAACTACCTGAAGTTGCAAATGATATGTTTGCCATGTTGCCATAGAATTATGTTATGTAATTGTTATTAATACGTTATTGGCACGTTCTTGTACGTTCATATAAAGAAACTCAATATCTTCATGGAATAATAATGAAGCTTTCCCCGCGATCGAAGCGGGACCTCCCGATATTTTAAGTGGTGCCTCCAGACAACATTGATCCAATATGTATTATGGAGTATGTAAATCGTATTTAGTGTCTTTACTTTACCCTACTATCACACCAAACTAGTCCTCACTACGTTCTCGAAAACGGGCTTAAACTGTGCACGAACGGATTTGACGTACTAAGAACCCGCTTAGAACCGTTTGGGATCTGTTTACAAACTTCATGAAACTACTAGAACGAGTAGGTCCTCCAGAACTTAGAGCATGCTCAAAGTTTTCTTGTGATCGTCAAAACGTTGTCGGTTTTAAACTGTGTGCGAACTGAATGAACGTAGCTTCAACGTTCTACGGTCTGTTTACGAACTTCATGGACTTTCCCGGACGGGGAATGTGATTTAGAATTTTGAATCGATTCAAAATTCGATGGCGACCATACCGTTCTGTAATCAGGTCACGATGACCTTCTAGACTAAGGGACGCGTTATACGACGTTGCACGCCGACGTGGTGCGACCTGAACGAACTGCGAATGAGACGGACGTATTGAAGACTGTTTATGAACGAAGTAGCTAATTATTTTAGACATATTTCCCGACCACAGCCAGATTGAGCCCGTTTTACGAAGTTTTCGTAGGACTGGCAAGAACGCGTAAGAACTAATTTGGTGTGATAGGGGGGTTAACGATAAAAGTAATATATGAACAGTAAATTATGCAAACGTGCATGTAAACGCCCTTTTCTTCCATGCCAGTGTAAAAGAATCATTTTAATGTCATTGTTTGTCAAATAAATCTTTTTTTAAAGTATTGCTGGAGTCTCAATGAATAGTAATGAGTATTTTCATCCTTTTGTCCAGTTTCAAAAGTGATACAAATAAACAGGACTATGCTCGCAATTTCAGCGGGAACTTGCTCGCGACTTGTAAATCATAGCGGGGCTTTGGATAGTACCCGTGGTTTTATATTCAATTGACAAGGCTATGAATACAAAAAGATCGCCTAATTGCAACTCCAGCGATTATTAGGGAGGTTAAGATTAGCGTAAAAATATACGTGTACCTATCACTATCCGTATGTTTGTTACGGATACGTATAGGTTATGCGTATTGCTAAATGAGTTTAAGATTAACGTAAACGGCTGCGAAACAGTATACTACAATTTATGTGTAACATGGTCATTTTCACATTGTTTATATTTCTACTATTCATATTGACCAATCCCCATCCATGTCATTTTAACAGGTCCCTTCATTACTTTACACCAGTTTGTCAAATATTTAATTCCAATGTTTTCAGTTCTTTTGTATACTTTCTACTTTACCCCCCTATCACACCAAACTAGTTCTTACCCGTTCTTGCCAGTCCTACGAAAACGTCGTCAAACGGGCTCAATCTGGCTGTGGTCGGGAAATATGTCTGAAATAATTAGCTTCTTCGTTCTTAAACAGTCTTCAATACGTCCATCTCGTTCGCAGTTCGTTTAGGTCGCACCACGTCGGAGTGCAACGTCGTAGAACGCGTACCTTAGTCTAGAAGGTCAACATGACCTGATTACAGAACGGTATGGTCGTCATCGAATTTTGAATCGATTCAAAATTCTAAAATCACATTCCCGTCTGAGAACGTTCATAAAGTTCGTAAATAGACCTTAGAAAGTTGCAGCTACGTTCATTCCGTTCGCACACAGTTTAAAACCAGTTTTGAAAAACGCAGTGGCAACTTGTTTGGTGTGATAGCTATATTTTTGCTAACTCGTTCATAAGCAGTGTTAAATACGTTCTTAATCAGTTTAAACCCGTTTGCAATTAGTTCTACCTCGTTCTCAACACGTCCGCAGACAGTTCAACTCGTTGTTAAAACGTCCCTAGTAGGATTGAAGTACGACGGTTCCGTTCGTAGTACGTCCAGCTCGTCGTTAGTGCGTTGTCACTCGTTCTAATTGTAGAACGTGACAACCACGAGAACATTTTGAGCATTGTCTAAGTTCTAGAGGACCTACCCGTTCGAGTACGTTCGATGAAGTTTGTAAATAGATCCCAAACGGTTCTTAGTAGGTCCAGTCCGTTCGTATACAGTTGAAGCCCGTTTTCGAGAACGCAGTGAGAACTAGTTTGGTGTGATAGTAGGGTTAGCTTCCTTTGTTTAAACCAGTTTTTAGCTTTTCATGGTGTGATTGTTTCGTACTGTTTTTGTATTCCATATAATAGCATTCACTCACATGTAGCTGAGTTGGGGTGTTGTCCCTTTACTTGTTATATAGTGTTGCCTAGAGTTTGTGACTGGACATACACAGAGTATTTCAAATATATATTTTAGAGAACATTTTAACTACATCTACTGTTAAATTTGATTGCCACCCACGGGCCTTACACTCGCCCGTTACATATAATAAATTTAACATCCTAATTATAGAATGAAAACCATGCGATGGCTTATATGACATATACCAGTATATGTCAACTCCAAGAACTGTTATATACTTCAGAGAAGGTTTGGTGTAGCTACTGTAGTTGGGAGGGGGTGTTGCTTGTGGGACCGCTAAGGGGGCAGTGACTTAAGGCGAAATGTTAAATTTCTAGCCTGATCCAGCGATGAGAGTGACCAGAAAGTAAAGTTAAACAATTAAATGAATTCATACATTCACAATAAGCAAAACTGATGAAGAATGTGTGAATTCAACAATTTAATGCATCATCACATGGCATTATTTATCGCATCAATGAATGTGTTCGACCACTTAATTTCTATGCAGATCGAATGAGAAATGTTTGTTGTTACTATTTTAAAGTTTAATGGATGATATTTGATCTAGAAATGACATTCTTTGTTGGATAAAAACATACGTTTTCGAATTACCTATCTTCGGCCATTTATAGGTAATTACCTATCGTAAACCCTGTAACTTAGGTAAAATACCGCTTAGTGTAATAACAAACTACGTATAGGTATAGGTAAATGGGTTATTTACGCTAATCTTAAACTCCCTATTATCGGCAATTTCACCCACGGAATCGTAACCAACATGAAGAGGAGTGTATTTTAATCTGTTCCCGACATTCGTGTCTCAACATGAGTTCTTTAGTTAACTAAATTTACCGATCATTTGCAAAGTATGATTTTCCTAAAGTGTATACTGGACGAAACAAATCCCCACTCCAGGGCGGACACAAAACAAATTTCTCTTTCCCGAGAAAAAAATTTCCGTCAAATTCCTATCCCTTGGAGTATGCGTATCAAATCCCTTTCCCTCCCCACCTGGGGGGGGGGGTCTCACGCAAAACTTTTGAATGGTGCAAATTTCATGATATGTTCAATAAGTTCTCACTCTGTAGCTCCCGGGTTTATTTACTGTACTTGTCTTTTCGTTCAGTATAGAACGCCATCTATGAGAAGTAAAAATAAAAATAAACCAGTACTACTATTTTGTCAATCTTGTTTATTATAGAGAAGAGAGAAGAGAAGAGAAGATAACAGCAAAAGAGTATCTATAAATAAAATGCTTGTTTTCTCCAGGGTGCAGTCGCGAGTATGGGTGGAGGGACGATTCCAAATACAAATATGCAAACTCAGCCTGTAGTTATTTAGTGTGTAACAGAGATTTCTATGAGCTTGGCCATTGTGAAGACGGAATAGGTGTGACCGAGAGTTTTAGAAGCAAGGGTACTTCCATGGTGTATCCTTGTTCTCGCTATACACCAGAGTGTAAAAAAACACTACAAGAAAAATTACAAGAAAAAGGCTTATTAAGTAGCATAGATTTAGGTAAGATGCAGGAATTATAATGATGCAAACCATGTTGATCTCAAAATAAAATATGACCTTAGTTGGCTTCATTTCATCACGGACCTCTGGAAAGCTATGATTTTAACCATGTCTGGATTCCGTTATCAGTATCCCACATTAAACATACCTTTGTTCAAAATCGTCGAGCTAATTGAATTAAAAGTATACAATTTATTTAGTTTTAATTAAATTAGAAACTGGATAAATCTGATAAATTTCAAAAGTGATTCAATAACATTCAAGAGAGAATGGATAGACACGTCGCAAAAAGTTTGCGCACGTATTGTTACACATTTTCGCGTTTTAACACCACAGAATGTGACGTTTGCCTGTAAATGTTTTTTATGTCATTACCTTCATGTTTTGACACTTTTTTAGCCTTTTAAAAAAGTTGCAATTTTTTGGCCCACCCTGTATATATATATTTTTAACATGCACACCAACAATGATATATCATTCCAAGGATAATTTAATTTGCAACAAAATGATATATAAGAGCACCATTTTCAACAACCCCATATAGAAATATGACCATTTATGTGACATGGGGGTAAAAAAAACCTTGCATGCTCAATATACATGTGACTGTGTATGCTTATAAAACTAATCAATTTCTTCTTCATTCTGTCCAAATTTGACTCAATAGACTCACCCCCGGACCTAACTTCTGATTTGATTTCTCGCTTAAAACGCGAAAGCCATTGGTATAATTGATTGACCTCTGCAGAAGTACCATCCAACACCCAACAATTCAATTTTTCTGTTTGTCTACACCCCTGATGGTCTAGGGATCTCCATAGGCCAACTGTTCTAAATGCCCCAAGTACTATACATGTAATCAAAAGGCTATACTCTATATCAGTAAGCAAGAATAGTGACTTTTGCGATAAAAGGCTACTCAAATCGAGATGACATTTTTCTGAAAGGTAGGTGGTGTCCACTCGGTGTTTCCCAAAAAGGAAGACCATACAGGCCCGGTTTTTGAACCAGGAGCAAAAATATACTCTGAATGTTAATGACATGAGGTGGTAAAAAAGGACTCCTCAAGAATATAAAAAACATATGAAAGAAATTATATTTTCTGATAGAACAGTGCTCCATCACACAGGTCCAATGCTACCCTGGAGTTTTTGGAGATTCGAAATGTCACCATCTCTAGCCCAGAAAATAGCTTACTGGCAGTCCAATTGCCAATAATGTTGATAACCATACCTGGGGGCATCTAGAACAGTTGGTATTTAAATATACCCAGCCTATCAGGGATGTAGAGGAACTAAAAAAAAGAATAACTAGTAGTTGAATGGTACTTCCGCATACATCCATCAATTATGCCATCAACCAATGGCTTCCGTGTCTTAAGCGAATAATCCAATCAGAGGATGGGTCCGGGGGGGGTGGGTCTATTGAGCTATTTTTGGACAGACTGAAGAAGAAATGAATTAGTTTTATAAGCATACACATGTATATTGAGCATGCAAGGTTCAAAAACTGAATGAAAACAATATATAATATCCAATTATGAAAGACTCATGACAATGTTGTAATTTACTAAAATTTGGTAGAAATAGGCAATTGTTCACAAAATCGACGAAAATTGAAAAGGTGTTTTTTGACCCCCATGTCACATAAATGGTCATATTTCTATATGGGGTTGTTGAAAATGGTGCTATTATATATCATTTTGTTGCAAATTAAATTATCTTTAATATGATATATCATTGTTGGTGTGATTGTTAAAAAATAAATATTTATCAGGAATATTTGCTAGAGGGGTGGTTTTTTTGGCCCACCCAGTATATATAATAAAACTTAAATAAAAACATAAGATGATTACATTTCGTTGCAACCAGTTTCTTGTTCAAATCCTCAGGCAACATATATATTATTTATTTATATTTTAATTTATTTATTTGCTAAAACAATTTTAGAACAGTGGCACATACAACCTTGTAGTGCAGCATTTTTACAGTTACATCTATGTAGTAAAACATACATATTAAAAATATACATGCATATTAAAAAGTGATTACATGTCATACAATCTTACGTTAATGGCAGTATATAATTTGACTCAAAATCCCTTTGACCAAGCATCAAATTTTCTGGCTAGGTCGTGACCCCAAATATTTCTGTAACATGAACCCAGTACCCATTTAGTTTTTTCCTGCAGTGACAATTGCAGGAAATATGAGAACATTTCACTATTACAAGCATTTATAAAGTCAAGCATGAGTTCATGTCTAATAAAGTGGTCGGCTGGACATTCAAACAGTCTATGTTCAATTGTTTCGCGCTAGTTGAAATCACATTAAGTACATATGTCTTTGCATTCGCCTTGTCTACTGAAATCAACATTAGTGCTAAAACAGCCACTACGAGCCTTAAAGGAGCACATAGGTTATCGCAAACAATTTCAGAAGGTTATATCTTGGATTATGACTATTTTCTAACAATGAAGACAGGTTTAGATTTTAGATCAATTCATTATCTCAAAGAAAATTATATACAGTAATAATAAAGTCAAACAAACTCGGAGATGATTATAACTAGCAATCAACCTATCAACACACTTTTTCAAAGATGTTGACCCCATTTTCACCAAAAATGCTATCATTTTTTACAATGTTTAATGCATTACTATTCTCAAATAGTTCTTGAAAGAAAAACTTAATTAATTGCTTTAAGATAAGTGTTTCCCAGGTTATTTCTCCATTGAAAAATCTCATCCTATCCATTGGTTTCAGATCATTTTGGTCATCCACATTCAGTATCTTTAAAGTCCCTGGAGCAATCAACTTTTCCTTTTTTGAAATCGAACATCCAAAGCACATTCTAATTATACATTCAACAATATAATAAAAGGTTGCATTTTTGGTGAAGTTAGGTCAACATTTTTGAAAAAGTATGTTGATTGGTCCATTGCCCCTTCAATATCACTTAGGTCTGATTAACTAAATTATCATTATACTATATACTTTTCTTGAAGATAATGAATGGATCTAAAATATACACCCATGTTCATGATCAGAAAATATTAATAACTATTAATAAGTTAGAATCGTGTATGTAATGTTGACTGATTGACAACAATTTAATGCGAAAATTATTTAGAAATATTTTATATAACTGTTTTTGTTAACACTTTTTATTTTTTTTGTGCAATTATTGTTTTTGCTCCTTTCTACCAATTCTTGAGAATGAAATAAAATGTCTTTCCGAACCTTGTTGGAACAAAATAGTATATACAACATGTTTTTAGACCTCTCAATATTAAAGTTATACAAAGGGATTTTTGGTTGATTTTAAAAAAGTATTCAAAAAATTAAAACAAAATCCCCCAAAAATAGATAAAAATCAAGAAAAACCTTTTATTTCATTAACAAAATACTTTTTTAAAATCAACCAAAATTGTCTTTGTACAATTACGTCAATATTGAGAGACCTTAACATGTTGTGTTTATGTCGTTTTGTTCCAATGAGGTTCGGAAAGATGTTTCATTTCACTCTGGAAACATGATACCAAGAACAAAACAAGTGTTTGATGTGTTTTTTAAAACAATATAGATGAAAGTATGTATATCTATTTCAAATTATATTGTTACCATTCAAAAGATGGCCATTAAATTGACAATTTGTAAGATTTTCAGAAATTTATGATGACTGGTTTAAGAGAAACGTGTGTTCAAAAAGTTCGCCATATCGATACCCATTCTTTAAAGCCCCAGCATATACCAAACTA